>JAGFNQ010005305.1:0-45053 GCA_024364735.1 Boesenbergia rotunda
GCGTCCTGAACACACCTCCAAAAATGGGAGATGAACCGCCCATCTCTGTCAGAAACGATCGACTTCGGAACTCCGTGAAGCCTGATTACTTCCTTCACGTACAGCTGTGCTAACTGCTCTACCGAATGCGATAACTTGATGGCTAGGAAGTGGGCAGACTTGGTCAATCTATCCACTATCACCCAAATTGCATCGTGTCCATGGGTGGTTCTTGGAAGACCTGTGATAAAGTCCATGGATATCTCTTCCCACTTCCACTCTGGAATGGGAAGTGGCTGTAGAACTCCTCCTGGTCTCTGGTGTTCTGCTTTGACTCTCTGGCAGGTCAAGCAGGTACTGATATATCTGGCCACGTCTCGCTTGAGTCCAGACCACCAGAATCTTTTCTTTAAATCTTGGTACATCTTGGTAGAACCAGGATGCATAGAGTACGGGGTACTGTGGGCTTCTTCTAAAATATTCTTTCTTAGTTCCTCATCATTGGGGACGCAAAGGCGGTCTCCAAGATAGAGGATGCACTATCTGATACCCGAAACTCTGAATTTTCTGCCTCTTGGATCTCCTGCTTGATCTTCTGGATTCTCTGGGTCTTGACCTTGCTTTCTTTGTATTCCACAAGCAAGGTTGACTCTAGAGTCAATGCAGAAAGTTGCCCAATTATTACTCGACTCCAAAATCTTTATTTCTTTCTGAAGTGGTAGAGACAGTATGATAGGGACATCAGTGCTGCACAGGATTTTCTGCTCAGTGCATCTGCCACTTTATTAGCTTTACCTGGGTGGTAGAGGATTTCACAGTCATAATCTTTGACCAACTCTAGCCACCTGCGCTGCCTCATATTCAGATCCTTCTGAGTGAAGAAGTACTTCAAACTCTGATGGTCTGTGAAGATTCTGCACTGCACTCCATACAGGTAGTGTCTCCAGAGCTTCAGTGCAAAAACCACAGCTGCTAGCTCAAGGTCGTGGGTAGGGTAATTCTTCTCATAGTCTTGAGCTGTCTGGAGGCATATGCTATTACTTTACCGTCTTGTATGAGGACAGCTCCAAGGCCCATCTTGGATGCATCACTGTAGATGTCAAAGGCCTTGTCACTCTCTGGAACAGTCAGGATGGGAGCACTAGTCAATCTTTTCTTCAGTTCTAGAAAACTGTGCTCGCATTTATCTGACCATTCAAACTTCTGTTCTTTCTGGTCAAGGCTGTGAGTGGAGAGGCTATTCTGGAAAAGTCCTCCACAAATTTTCTGTAATATCCTGCCAGGCCTAAGAAACTTCTGATTTCACTGGCATTCTTGGGTCTACACCAGTTGCTGACTGCTTCTATCTTGGCTGGATCAACTTGAATGCCTTCTTTGGATACAATGTGACCTAGGAAGGTCACCTGATCTAGCCAAAACTCACACTTTGAGAATTTTGCATAGAGCTTCTCCTGCTGAAGGATCTGCAGCACATCCTCAAGTGTGTAGCATGGTCCTCTGGAGTCTGTGAGTATATGAGGATATCATCAATAAATACAATGACGAATTTATCGAGATACTCCCTGAAGATGTGGTTCATCAGCTCCATGAAGACTGCTGAGCATTGGTTACTCCAAAAGGCATCACTACAAACTCGTAGTGGCCGTATCTTGTCCTGAAGGCCGTCCTGGGGATGTCACTTTCTTTAACCTTTAGCTGATGATACCCAGAACGCAAATCTATCTTCGAGAACACTGTAGCCCCTTTGAGTTGATCAAATAAATCATCTATTCTAGGAAGGGGGTACTTGTTCTTGATGGTTACCTTGTTCAGAGCTCTGTAGTCTATGCACAGACGCATAGACCCATCCTTTTCTTTGACGAAAAGTACAGGAGCTCCCCAAGGTGAATGACTAGGGCGGATGAAACCCTTGTCAAGCAACTCTTGCAATTGTTCTTGTAATTCTTTCAGTTCTGCTGGTGTATGCGATAAGGTGCCTTCGAAATTGGGTTGGTTCCTGGGGCCAACTCAATTTCAAACTCAATTTCCCGATTGGGAGGGAGTCCTGGTAACTCTTCAAGAAACACCTCAGGATAGTCACAGACTACCCTCACTTCTTCTCTCTTCAATCCTTCTCCTTGACTCGCATCCACTATATGAGCTAGAAAACCAGAGCACCCCTTCTCTAACATTCTCTGAGCTTGTAAGGTAGGTAGGAACCTATTTATCTTTCTCCTTGGGCCTCCAATAAACTCAAATGAAGGTTCTGCTTCTGGTGTGAACTTGACCTTTTTTCTTGCGGCAGTCTATAGAGCATTATACTTGCTCAAGAAGTCCATTCCTAAAATGACATCGTAATCCTTCATCTCAAGGACTAACAAGTCACTGTAGAGCTCTCGGTTGGAAATCTAGATTGATACTGCCCTTAGCCTCTCAGTAGAGGCCATTACTTCCCCTGACGGTAAGGTTGTTAAGAACTTCATCGTTCAACCTTTCTGGTGGCCTTTATACTGTTTAAGTAGTGCTCAGTGATCAAAGCACTACTTATTAGTTCTTCGGAGGTTTGCAGCCTCTTAACACCGCTAGCCCCCTTCAACGCTATCTCAGGCCTTAACATCTTGAGCATTAGCCTAACTATCTCTTTTTCTGTGCTAACTAGCTCTGGGCACAGATGAGCTAACCGCTTAAACATCTTCACTGCTTCATCCACGGATAGTTCTCCTTGTCTGAACTCCGTGAATTCATCATAATGCTTGTTGGTTACTTGCATGTGAAAGTATTCTTCGAAGAACTCAGTCTCGAAGTCGGCCCATGTCATCTGGCTGACATTTCTCTTGGCCTTGACTCTCTTCCACTATATTCTAGCATCTCCCGTAAGGCAGAAAGATGCACACTTTATCTTCTCTACCTCATGCCAGTCCAGTAGCCCTACTATTCTTTCCAACGTTTTGAACCATGCTTAAGCATCCCATGGTTTGCTTGTGCCTGGGAAGTTCCCTGGCTTCAGTTTCTCCTACTGAATGAGGTACGCTTCTTGCCTTACTCCCCTTGCCGAACTACGGATGTAATCGATGGGTCTTCGATTACAACTGGTGCCACTACATTCGCCACCGGCGAGGTAATAATAACGACCTGCTGGTTAGCCATCCTAGTGGCAATAACTTGTTGTTGTTCTGCTAAGTGTCTCTGTAACTGAGCCACCACGTCTAAGAGATTTGGTGGGAGTACTGACTCTGTTGCCTCTTGCCCTCTAGGAGCTTGCTCCTCGTTTTGGGCCTTTCTAGGACGTCCTCAAATGTATAACTTAACACTTAATGGTAATATTCCCAAACTTGCTTTAGGATATAACAAGACCTTGGTCTTGATTCTCATCTCATTTCTTAGTCCTAGAACTCGTTCTAGGGCTTAGTGAGACCTTGGTCTTACTCAAAACTTTTATCAAGCACTTTGCGTGCCATAATCCCAAAGCTTACTTTTGGGCAAATCAAGTAAGTACTTAAGCATTTCTCTAATATCCATTCTAGGGATTAAACATGATTCCGTGATACTAAGGTATTAAACATGCTTCCTTGTTCTATGCACATATGAGTAAGTACTTAAGCATTTCTCTGTACTGCAATTTAAATAAAGGAGCAATAGAAAACTGAAACTTAAAGCTTTCTTACTTGAAGACGGCAAGGTTGATGCTGATGTGTGTGTGATGCTGGAGAATGGGAACTGCTCTGATACCACCTGTAGCGACCCGCCTTCTCTGCCTTAGACGGATCGTTACTTTTGTCTACTTCTCGACTCTAATGCACGACTAAAAATGCGGAAATCTTTTTTTTTCTTCTCAATTTAAATCTATCTATGATATACTAACTCTAATAGTCATGCATGATACCATGTCACACTTTCTTCCTCAAAAACTCCTAAGATGGAACTTATTGAAACTTGCCTCGCCCAACTCCACTTTCGGGTATCAGTCAACTGATACTGTATCAGTCGACTGATAGGCCTGAAAACAGAATTTTCAGATTTCGGCACTTGCTTCAAAACTCCACCAAACCTATACTTTCGAGCCAAATAGAATCATGACACCATTTCTATACTCTAGGCCAGTTTTCCAATCAATTTAGCCAATCAAAATGAATCCATAAACTTGTAATTAGGACTTTTGCGGAAGAAAATAAGCTATTCAAGGTTATATGAACTTTAACGATAGAGTGTGTACCAATCTTGACTCCTATGCATTCATAACACCAAATACATGTTCTATAACCTTGCTAAAGCATTATGAAATGAGAAAGCAACTTTTCTAAGCATATTTAAGCAATAAAACTTGATTCAAAGAGAAATTAATACTATCTTAGCACATGCATCTATATTTCTAACAAAGTATCAATATTTCCAACTACTCACACTTCTACTCATCCAATGCCATCATACGGATATATATGCTAAATGAAATGACATGGAATCTTCACCCTAAGAAATTGAGCATGTAAAACTATTCAAAGCTTAAATGTTCGCTAAACTCCATAAAGCAAGGACTTGAAATTTGAATAAACTATAACATTGTAATTCAAATAACTAAATTGTCTCGTCTCAAAGATCTCTCCAAAATCAGCCACCACACACACTTTACTCAGCACCGCCTCGTCGCCTTCCTTCAGAATTGCTTGCCTTTACCTTTATCTGCAGTAAGAGGAAATGCAACTAGTAAGCAAAAAGCTTAGTAAGTACTATCTAGCTCACAAAATCTCGAAATGTGCAAACATGCTTTTGAACAATATGAAAATCATATGAGATACTTATATGCTTGAAAGAAAACTAAGAACATGTATAACTCAAAACATGCATACTCAAGCATTAATAAATCTCAATTTACTTTTCTTGGCTCAACTTGAAACTTTAGCTATTCTTTAACTTTTTGAAAACTTTCTTAAACTTTAGAAACTTTGCTAAAGTATATACTTGAAAATAATAATCACTTGGATCCACTGAAGACGTAAGTACCATCTGATGCGCGTTCCCTAAAAGGTTGGGGTAGCGAGCCACCAATCCTAATAGAGCAGACCTTGGTCTACCAGGGCCAAGACCTTGGAATTGGACACCTGGATTTCTTTAACGACGCCCTTGGACGCCGGGTACTAGCCTTAGAAAATAAAATAGTTTTTTTTTCTTTTCTTTCTTATCTGTAAATGCCTTGGCATTTTCTCGAGCACCTTGCGTACTAAAATCCCTAAGTCTTGACTTTTGGGGATTTCTTAAGGCCTTGGCCTTTTCTTTTCTTATCTTTATCTTCTCTTTTCTTTTCTCATAGCTTTTCTTGGACCCTAACCTCATATAGGGCACTCAATAAAATATATAAGCATATAATGAACTAAGATCACATGCAAAAATCATAACAAGAAGTAAATATCTCTTTTAAAAACTTTTAAGGGAAATTCTTGCGGAGAAACCGCCTCTTACTGCAGGTGAGCAGTACTTACATTGATATCTTGGACTTACAACCAAGATTGATGTATAGGACTCGGGAGAAACTTGAGATCTCGGAGAATTCTTCGCGCCTACGCATTCCTCTCGTCGCGGGGATCCCGAATATAGGAATATCTCTCGGAGGAGAGCCTTGGCCGGCCCTCTTGGCCTTGGTGTTGTTTCGCCCAAGAGAGGAGAGGGGAAGGGTCGCGCGGCTAGGGTGAGGAAGAGAGAAAACCAAAAAAATCCAATTTCCTCTCTTAACTTATCTATTTATATTTATGAGGCGGATTGACCTAACCACAACTTAAATATATGTCTCTCCACCCTTTGCTGTGCTTAATACCCTAGCTTGGCTGGTCGCGCGCTTGCCTGGTTTCGTGCTGGTCGCGGGTTCGAACCCCCTGCTGCCCTTAACGATTTTTTTCTCCCTTTCTTTTTTTTTCTTCCTTTTTAAAATACTAAACGGACTCGGAAAATTCCATAAAAATATTCTAAAAATCCCTAAAAATATCTAGAATATTTCTAAACCATTTTTAAATAATTCTAAGGACTTTAAGAACTAAAAATGGGAATTTTGGGGCGTTACAATATGTCGGTTGCCAAGGATTGAGGAATAGAATTCAAAATTCAGATACGGAATACAATCTCAGTAGTGTACTGGAAGAAACCAAGCAGGGAAATCTTTAAACTGAACACGGACGGATGCTCTAAAGGGAACCCAGGGGAAGCCTCGTATGGAGCAATCATCAGAGATTATAAAGGTAATCTTTTAGTGGCTAAATACGGCTTCCTAGGCCCTGGCAACAATTTAATGGCGGAATTGGTGGCAATCTGTTCTGGTCTAGAGATATGTGAGTCCCACAATTTATGGCCAGTTTGGCTTGAATCTGATTCACTAGTTGCCTTGAAAATCATCAAATCCTCAAAGATAGGATGGGAATTTCGGCAGACTATTTTAAAAATAAAAAATCTGATCAGAAAGAACAAAGTGATGTGCTCACACATTTTTAGAGAAGCAAATGGGGCGGCAGATCATCTCGCTAACCAAGCTTTTGGTTTTAAAGGTGAAAGAACATTAATGGATTGGAAGGAAGATAAGACCTTATATGGTATCTGTAAGACTGATAATTTGGGCTTGCCACATATTAGATTGACCCGTAGACTCATTATATGATTGCAACTGCTTGCTGCCTAGCAATTGAGGGCTATTAATTACCAATTGTCAGATATAACTGATAAAGAATTTATATGCGGGAGCTTCCCGGTTTTATTTAGAAAATGGTTTGTTATTAAAAAGCTGGCAATTCCCGGATGCAATCTAAAGTATGCGACATTTTGGCTGTTATTTGCTATTCAACTTTTGAAACTTATATGAAATCTGAAGTATACAAATGGAGACTGACATATTAGCTGGAGATTCATAGACTATATAAATCCGAATAGATTGTTCAACTATTAGATTACTGAGTGAATTAAAATTGCATAGCTCTGTTTTGTCTTGTTGCTGCTATTGCTCGCTATCTGCTTGCAAGTTGATGCTATTGTCCAGTAGGAGATGCTGAATATATAGGGAGATTCTGGTAGAATATGCTGATACTTCTCTAAACCATGAAGGTTCAAAGTTTTGATGTGTTGCTGTAAAATGGCTTGATATAAAATGGCTTTCCAATATTTGTGGTTGTTTTCCAAGACCTGATTGCAGAAGGCTTGTTTTAAAATGGATATCGGAAATCAATGTTTGTTTAAAAAATTCAGTTACAGGCCGGAGAACTTTTTAGAAATGATTATGTTTATTCTCAGTTTGCTGAATGATTTATGATGAGTATGATTGTTTACAGAATTGACTCTTTAAAGGATTGATGTTTTTAGAAAGGGTTGCTTTGTATCAAACTGAAGATGGATGTGTTTGGCTTTACTCGATTGAAGGCTGCTTTATTTTATAAAGCTTACTGGCTCGTGATAGTTAAAGGCTGTGACATGGTTTTCAAAATGCAATATGGTTCATTTGAATTGGAAGTTCCCCAGTGGAAAAATCTGGAAGTTTTCACTTTGGTATAAAGATTATGGTTCTGCCGTTGAAGCTTCCTTTGGCACAATGTTACAGGTTTCAAAAGGCGGATATTCTGCAAGCGCTCAAAATTTTATGAAGCCAGCATCAAAATCTTGAAATTCCAAGAGGTCTACGGCTTTTGATGATGAATTGTACAAAATTATTTCTAGCCAAAACTTTATTTGAATTCCTTAAGTAAATTCATTTTGTCCTTTCTTTGTATTTCCATATTAGATAGTTAGGTTTGACCCCCCTTCTAATATGGTCTTTACTCATTTCTTGAAATAAAATTCTACTTTTTGAAAAAAAAAATAAAAAATAAAAAAAATAAAAACCCTCCTTCATCGCGAACCAAGTCTTGATGTCCATCTTCAAATAATACTTCATCTTTGATCTCCAATATTGAAAGTCAGCACCATCAAAGAAAGGAGGTCGGGTGGTGTAAAATCCTTCTCTCAACACCATGAATGATAGCTCTGGTTGTTAATCCACAAAAACAGAGCCCCAAGCTCTGATACCACTTGTTGGTACTCAGATGGCTAGAGAGGGGGGGTGAATATAGCCAAACACTTGGACTTTAAGCTTTTCAAAGTTCTGCACTCAATTTGTTAGTAGCACAGCGGAAGAAACAATAGAAACAGAGAAGTGCAGAAAACAAAAACAACTAGAACAAACAAACAAGATCGCTAACAAGGAGGGTTTACAAGGTTCGGGGATAACTTGCCCCTACTCCTTGGGGTGCCCTTAAGGTGGGCGATCCCTTGATCGTCGGCAGATCAAGCCCTGATTAATACCGGATAGAAAGCAACCTCCTTCTCGGTGGAGTAACCTCTCCACATCGTTTCAATCAATGATATGGTTTTAAGCACAATGAAACACAAGAAAGATCTTACTTAGCACTAGCAAAGACAAGAACACAGCAGGCTTCCTCCTGAGCTCCACCCAGCGACGATCTCACGCAAGAACCCTTTCCCTATGTCTTCTCGCTGTTGGACTCGAAGCCTCTTGTTCTTTCCTCCAAGTGCTCAAGCAAGGGATGGTTGCTTCAAGATTGCAGTAGCTTGCTCAAGGTGATAGAACTTCAGAACACGCAAGCAAAGTGTGGAGAAGACAATAGCGCAGCAAGAATTCAAGCAGCCGAACTCTACTCAGCCAACTCTCTTCCGCTCCTTTTGTTCCTCCACTTAGTATCAGGTGACAACATCTCACTGCAGCCTCCAGCTGCTCACCTGCAACCACCAGCTACCACTGAGCTCCTCTGGACTCCCTGAGCCTCCCTCAGACCAGCCCCAGACAGCAGCTCCAGCCAGCGCCAGCGCCCGTTGCAACCTGAGAAAGAAAACAGACACACCTGCTCCAAGGAAAGCCTCCATTGACTTCTCCATGAGTGTTTGAATCCTTCCCTGTAACCTGCAGCTTGATCAGAACATTAGAGAAGCATATCACTCAGTAAATCAAGGACCAGAGATCAAATGCAGAGAATCGGTTACGGTCAGACGCGATCAGAGCGTCTGACAGTGCAATTTAAATTAAAGTGATCGGTCACCGGACCGATCCAGGGCTTGTGGGTCGGCCACCAGACCGATCCACCGCTTTGCTGGGATTCCCAGCTCTCGCAGTGACACAAGATTGATCGGTCATCCGACCGATCAGAATGAAGCCTGATCGGTCACCAGACCGATCAGGTAGCTCCCTGTCCGATCAGGCTCAAGCCTGATCGGTCCACGTCTGAGTGAACAGTAACTGCGGAAATCAAATCCTAAGTCGTGGATCGGTCACCAGACCATTCAGAAGCTAATCTGCAGGAGAACTCAACTCATTGTATGCTCCCTGATTGGTCACCAGACCGATCAGAAGCAAGACAGTGAGGAAGCTACCTGCTCCCTGATCGATCATCGGACCGATCAAGAGCCAAGCAATAAGGCAACGGCCTGCTCCCTAATCGGTCACCGGACCGATCAGGAGCCACACAGTAGGTTCCCAACCTCACTGTGCGCTCCCTGATCGATCACCAGACCGATCAGCCATTGCTGGATCGGTCACCGGACCGATCCACGATGGAGCAGCGTACCAACTTCCCTGATCGGTCACTAGACCGATCCAGGGACTCAAACCTAGCCCTCCAAGCTAGGGTTTCATCCACCTTAGCCCTCCAAGCTAAGGATTTTTCACCTAACCCTCCAAGTTAGGAATTTTTACCTAACCCTCCAAGTTAGGACTTTTCACCTAGCCCTCCAAGATAGGACTTTTCACCCAACCCTTCCGAATTAGGACTTTTCAAGACCTAGCCCTCCAAGCTAGGACCTGACCCTCCAAGCATGAACTTTTTCACCTAACCCTCCAAGATGGGAATTTTCACCTAACCCTCCAAGTTAGGACTTTTCAACTAGCCCTCCAAGCTAGAACTTTTCACCCACCTCTTCCGAATTAGGACTTTTCCAACACCTAGCCCTCCAAGCTAGGATTTTCCACACCTAACCTTCCAGGTTAGGATTTACCAACACCTAGCCCTCCAAGCTAGGATTTTCCATACCATGCCTAATCTCCGATCAGGACTTAACCATAATCATAATCATCCACCTAAACTAAAATCGGTGTCAACACCAAAACAACAATCAATGTCAGATTGCTTCAACAGAACCATCCTCAATACCGGAGCTAGAAGAAGTCTCCACCTCCACCAAAGCAAAGTCAAAGGAACACATAATTTGCTTTGGGTGCAATAAAAAGTGACACTACAAGGACAAGTGTCCATTGTGTAAGAAAAATGAGGTACACCCTAAACTCAATTCAAATAGTTTAAAAACTAACATGAGTGGTAGGGATAGAGCAAAGAAGGATAAGAAGCATATAATTTGCTTCACATGTGGTGAGCATGAACACTACAACACCAAGTGCCCAAAGAAAGGAAAAGTCAAGAAATTAGCGCACTTGAAGAAATTGGAAAAGAAGAGGAGATCAAGTCAAGGGGGAGCTTCAAAGGTAAAAGGAAAGGTAATTCCTTATTTAAAATCAAATCCAATTTCAAATTCTTATATGCTTGTTATGAATAATCATGGATTTAGGTATAATGATAGGAATAGGGGTAATATTATAGATCAAAACCCTAGAAAATCATGCATCATGATAAATCCAAGACCTTTGGACCTAAGGATCAAGGCACAAATCCCAAGAAGGGGAGACATATGCCTTGGAAGGTGGGTAGGTCTAGGAATGTCAAAGGAGGACATGTTGGTTCTAGAGTTGAGAGCCTAGAGAGGGAAAACCAAGTCTTGAGGGCAAGACTTGAAGAAATAGAGAAAACCCTAGATAGATTCACTATTGGATCTAAGGGTTTAGGTATGATGTTGGGTGGTCTAAAACCCAACAATGATAGATCGGGGTTAGGATACCGATCTAAGGTCTCTAATGCCAATGAAAAGAAATATGCTAGGGTAGCATATAATTATGGCAAGGAGGAAAAAAATTCAAGAATGGCAAGGGGATGCCATTAAAAGAAAAAGGTCTTAACTAAGGACAAAGGGTCCAAAGTTAAGAAGGTTAAGTTTGTAGGTCAAGAGTCACCGGAGGTACACCGGTGTGGTCTTGTGGTTGTGAATGAGTCACCTAGGGAGGTGGCTAAGGCTAAGAGCTCAAGGGGGAGCTCTAGGTGCCAAGTTGGAACCTATGAGTTATGGATCCCGGGAGGGTTTCTCTCGGAAGTCTAGATGGGGTCATGGAGTGTGCCAAAGGATGTGAAGACGGATTTGAGTCTCAATCCTAGGTATTTGACTCATTGGATTTGAGTTTCATGCATGGAAATATGACATTGGGGTCATATAGCATGAAGATTGGTTTTTGATGTGTAAATGTCATATAAATCAATGCTAGGGATGAATTATAGCTTGGTATGGGCAGAGACATCTAAAGGAGGTCAAAACTAGGACTTTATGTCAAGATTCAATTGAACCATTTAGCTAGTTTTGGATTTTAAGTCAATCTTGGGAATGGTGATGGATATATTTTTGAATGTATTTTTCCCAAGTAGATATGGGTATCACAAACCTCTCCACAAAATTTGGAAATTTTTGGAGATTTGTGAAATTTCTGGTGCATTTTTGAATTTGGGTCAGAAATGCTGAAATTTGGTTTTTCAGAGTATCAGTCGACTGGTAGATGGGGCAGTCGACTGATCAAGGCTGAAATGGTTTTTCAGCAGTCAAAAGGTGTCAAAATGATGTAAAACAAGTGTGTAATCTTATGGGGGTTAGTATACTGTGTTTATGATCATTAGGGGTTAAAGGATCCAATAAGAGAGAAATTGTTGGAGTCTTTTTGATGTGTGGCAAAAGGGGAGAGATGTTGGGTTTAAGTGGGAAACCAAACACGCCTTTGCATGAAATCCTAGGTCCAAAGGGAGCTTAGGTAAAGGGGGAGCATTGTTGCTCATTTGGTGCCGTAAAGGGAACCTTGGAGAGGTTCTTAAAAAGCCTTTGTAAGTCTAATATAGGGGGAGCCTTGGAGAGGTTTTAAAAAGCTCATTTTGGTAAAAGTCCTAACTTGGGAGGTTAGGTGTGGGGATGCCTTGGGATAGGAACCATGTCTGCATTGCATATGTATTGACGGTGTAAGTCCTGCGTGAAGCCTTGGCAACGTAAGTCCAAATGGTTATTAGCATTGTTTTTGCTATTTGTTTTCCCTAACTTAAACGTATTGTCAAACATCAAAAAGGAGGAAATTGTTGGGGCAATCTAATGTCTGGAGTGACCATGTGTTTTGATGTTTGGGCAAATGGTTTAAGTTAGGTTCACCCTTGTGTTTTGATATGTTCATTTGAGTGTGCAGGTTTGCAGGATACACATAGACTTAGCTGGATGACTTCGAGTACGGTGAAGAATGGCATGGAGTAAGCCGTGGGCTTGCATGCGCATCCGAGGGACCATGGATATAGTAGGGACGATGAGCCGAGGGAAGCAGACTTTGAGGCGTACGTGAAAGATGGCATGGAGGTAAGCCGAGGGCTTGTGTGAGCATCTGAGGGAGAGGGCCAAAATCGAAGAGGGCTTGAAGGTAACCGATCGAGGCTGCTGAAGTAGGAACGATGAGCTGAGGGACGCGGACTTCAAGGCATGCGTGAATGATGGCATGGAGGCAATCCGAGGGCTTGTGTGCGCATCTGAGGGATGGGAGCAGAAGACGAAGAGGGCGCTAAGGCAACAGATCGAGGCTGCTGTTGAAGAGTCAGCTGCGTCCTGAGGGTTCGATTGTTGAGTAAAATGTACTCGGGAAATCCTAGGGTTGAGTACTGAGGGAAGTGTACTCGGGAAGGGGAAACCTTAGGTGTAGAAGTAGATCAGTCGACTGGTGCCAGGGCAATCGACTAGTGTATACCACAGAAAGATCAGTCGACTGGTAATGGACCAGTCGACTGGTAGTCAATCGACTGCCCCTAAAGCAGTCGACTGGTGGTGGTTGGAAATTCGAATGTTAGGTTTGCAACGGTCGAATTTAGGTGGGATCAGTCGACTGGTAATGGACCAGTCGACGTGTAGCGAGTTTCTCAGCCTTGAGCACTATTTAAAGGGGCTCGGTTTTGGCTGAGACTTCTTGACGAAATGAGCCTGGTTAGAGCTCACTAGTAGTCTTTGTGCTCAGAAGTGTTGTCCAGGTTGTGGCGAGGTTTCTCCACCCACAAGGAGCTAACGAGCTAGCCGGAGGTCTTCCGGGCAGTCATCAACCGACGGATCGGGATCGTCCACCCTACGGACAACCAAGTAGGAGCGTCATCTCCAAACCACGTAAAGGTAACGTGTTAGCGTTGTTTGATTTTGTTATTATTGTTTCCTCTTGCGCACGCTAACATTGTAGGAAGAACGAATCAAAAAATTGCTATTCACCCCCCCCTCTAGCTTAACGGTAAGATCCTAATAGAGGATAGGCCTTCCAGGATTTTTCTCTTATGCCGGCCTGAGAGTTGGGTCACTTGGGGGTCGACAGGAGGCGATGACCTCTCTGCAGTCTCCCCCGTAGGGATGGCAACAAGAGGTGGATCAGTCCCTAAGGGGGTGCCAATCCCTGGGCTGGCAAGCACACCTGGAGTCCGTTGATCGGCAGGTGTCAGAGGTACAGCAGGACCCTCTACCTGCTCTGGCGCGACATACTCACTAGAGGATTCGACAGTCCCCTCCGAGGACTCAACTGAAGCAAAAGGCAAGGCGAGAGGGATTGGATGGGGATCCAGGGCCCCCTAATTGGCTTCATCCCACTTAATGAGCCAGTTAATCGCCCTCGAGAGCATGATTTCCTCTACAATAGACAGACAACAGAACATCAGTTACATTTAACAGGCATTGATGGAAAAGGTAAACTTACCAAGGCTGGGCTGACGCGGGTCACTTTAGGGTTGAGGCCCGCACGGTACATGAGCTCCTCACTCTATACCAGGCTCGGGCCGCTAAACTCCATGCCAGAGAGAATACTCCTAGCTCGCTGGTAGCCGGAAGCGTGTAGAAAATTCCCTAGTATAGGAGGAGTAGGCAGATTCTCTATCTATCGATGGGAGCTGAAGGGGTTGTGGGGCAGTCAGATGAAGAAAAACTTCTTCTTCCACTCTTTATGAGAAGAAGGGAACCCTCCTAAGAACCTATGGCTTGGGCGTGCTGTAAGCTAAATGCCCCTCGCGAGCCAATCGGAACGAAGAAGGAATGGAAAAGGTGAGGGGTCAGAGGAATGTCAAAGAGTTTAAAAATAATGTACGCCCCGCCCATCTGAGCAAACGCGTTGGGAGCTATCTGGTGGAGAGGGATACCAAAATAGGAGGTCACATTCATGAAGAAAGGAGGAATGGGGAAACGGAGCCCTGACTCTACTTGTCCAGAAAGAAGGTAAAGAAACTTATGGGAGGTTCCACCGGTGTTTGGTCCACTCTAGGGATCACCACCGCTATCTCGGCTGGAATGTCGTATGCCTCAATGGACACTTGTAGAGCTTCCGGCGTCACTCTAAAAGAGACAGACCCATATCACTCTGCTTGGTAGCCCTCTATGGTTCCTAAGGAAAAAGACAAGAAGAGAGCAAAAGACTTACGCGAAAGGAGTCCTTAGGAAAGAAGACGAAGACGAAGTATGCTGAATGATGAAGCCAGAAGGTGGTCGAACGTCTTCGCCTCCCCCTCTTATACGGAGGACACCGCCTGCATGCGTGCAATAGGGGCGAGGCACATAGATGGCGAAAAACAGCTACATCGAGGTAGAACCACAGAACAACCGTCTGATGGGAGCCTGCTACAGCTGCGTATGTCAGCAAGATATCGCAAGGAAAGCGATTAGGGCACGTGGCGAAGACGAATTCGCAAAGGGGTTTTGTCGCCATTAAAGAGTGTCATGCGCTTTTATGAGTGATTGACAACTATCATTGCTGCACCTCGAGAATTGCAGGAGCCTTTTAGGAGGGCTAATTCAAAAAGAGATTGCCTCGGACCCCAGGGCGAATGTTTCGATTCCTCGAACTCAATGTGCCACCAATAAAGTAGTAATGGGTGCATGGACCCACCATAACATAGCTTCTTCGCTACACTACTAGTCTAATCAGTTAGCAACACTTCCTTCGATTAGACTTGAGGGGAGGAACTTGTGATGAGATTGAGCACCCCGTGGCTAACACATGGACTGAAGAAGCTATGTGGAAAGATCTACCGAGTTGGGACGACTCTCTTAACGTGGCACCTGAGGCCCCCTCGGGAAGGTAGGGTTCCCGAGGACACCACAGCAGGCATCCCCGGGAAGATGAACGCCTGAGACCTCGAAATTACCTCGGGGTAGCGGAGCCCAAGGAGCACTCGACCTCAAGTAACAGCCCCCCTTTTTTTGGATCTGCTGATAATCATCACCAATTATTATGGGATAATCATGACCCATAATTACTGCAATGGTCCGGATTTACTGGCTACGTGGACCGTCGCGAGGGTTATCCCGTAATCGATAATTGGGGGGACGTGGCGAAAATCGTGGAGACACGTGTGACTATCGCCTCAGATATAAAAGGTACTCCAACCCCTCCGGTAAAGAGGTTACGCACTCTCTAACTTACATATTCTCCTTATTTTCTGCTATCTCCTATACTGAGTCCCTTACTTGAACGTCGGAGTGGGTTCCACCAGACAGCCTCCGACGTGTTCCCATTAACGCTCGTGTTAATCTCGCAGAGCGGAAGTTCTTCCTCCATCGTCAGCATCCGCGGGGGCTGAACCCCGATGATTGGCCGTCAACGTCGATTCCTTCTGAAACATAAATATTTTATATTGAAATTTTAAAAAAACTATTTATTTTAAAATAACAAAATCATATTAGATTCTTTATGATTAGAATATTAATAAATATCATTATTATTTACTAAGAACAATTATTTTTAAAACATATTAACATTATTAATTTTTTCTCTCATAATTTTTTTCCTTTATGAGCCTCTAATATAAGTAAAGCTAATCTATATTTTTACCTTTATTTTTAAAACATATTAACCTTATTAATTTTTTCTCTCTTAATTTTTTTTCCTTTATGAGCCTCGAATATTAGTAAATCTAATCTATATTTTTACCTTTCTTCTTTCTGACAGGAACCAAAACCAGAGTCCTTCCCACAAATAATTATAATATCAGATTCACATAGGTAATCAAAATTATTTACTGGATCCCAACGTTATTGGACTTATTAAAAATAATTATATAGTAAAAGAAAATTATTAATTAGTTATTAATTAATTAACTAATATATGAATTATAATTCGCTTCTATAGGATATTGAAGCGGCAACAAGAGAAATAAAAGTTTAGGAATAATTGAAAATCACTCTTATATANACTCCAACAACAAATACCACATAAGGCGTGGATGAGTGGACAGGATGTTGGGGAGTCTACACTCCAAACCCCGGTACATCGGGGGAGCTACTACAGCTACAATATCCCTCGAAAAACAACGGTGAGAATGAGCCACTAACAACTCATCCCTCTTTAAACAACGGTGAGGGTGTTGTTGAGACCGGATGCATGCCGACGCGGACACGTATTGTAATTGTTACATAATTACATGTAGCGAAAACAAAAGCATGAATAATTTCCTAAATTATTCTAAGACATATCCTAAGCATGCAATGTGTTCACATAATCGTAATATAAAATTTTTGTAGAAAAGGAAATTACTCTACGAATTACCTCGCGTAACTTGGAAGAAGGGACGAGATCCAACCCTTAGCGTCCCTCGGAAGCTCCGCCTCTATTCGTGTCCACGCCGAGTATCGTCGGGATGACTTCGCTAAGCCACGAGTTTCGTGTTCACGAGAACTACTAGATTCTCCGTGAACACGACGAAAACCGAAAGAGTAATCACATCGAAAGACTCACCACCAAGGTTGGGCGAAGAGGAAGATCGTCACAAGGAAGAACTTCGTCGCCTTGATGTTTCTCCTTGTGCTCACGGCAAGAAGAAAGAAGGAAGGCCTATGGCCGGCCAAGAGAGAGGGAGAGAAGAAGAGGAGAGAGCCCAAGCAATTCTTGGATGGATCATCTTCCAAGGCACCCCTTGGGTCCTTTATATAGGGAGAGGTTTCTTAATTCCCAAGCAAATCTCTCCTTGATTATGGAATAATTTCTCAATCAATCCATAATCAAGGCTCTCATGATCAAGCTTCTTCTTCTTGATTATGGAATAATTTCTCAATCAATCCATAATCAAGGCTCTCTTTCTTTTGGCATGATTATATAAAATTTATAAACCAACCATTGGTACATTATATAAAAATTTATAAAACAAACCAACCATTGGTTTACTATAAAAATTTATATATATAAAATTTATATAACCTTTTATAAAATAAATCAACCTTTGGTCTATTTTATAAAACAAACCAAAATAGCCTTATCCACTTGTGGTGGCCAAAATTTATATAAAAGTGAATTCATCTCAAGTGGTCGGCCAAGTTTTCATCCAAACCATAGGTCCATGGTTCAAAACCTACCAATGGATTAAATTTTGTCATCTTTGATTTATTATAAAATTTTATAAAACAAACCAACTCTTTGGTTTATTTTAATTCATGATAGAATAATCCCATGGATTATTTTAAGCTTATAATAAACCATACCACCTTGGATCAAATCCCTTAATGAATTAAACTTATTTAATTCACCCATTAAGTCTTTAAAAGACTTAGCCATTCTATGCTTCCAATGCATCTGAAAAAAATTCAGTTTTGACTATTGTTTGGACTTACCAAAAATAGTCTATCTCGATTAGAGAATCTAATTCTCAACTCGTTTTAAATCCTTCGAATTATTCGTTATGCGTGTGACCAAATAGGCTTTCAATTTATGTTGGCCGTCCATAATTAACTAATTAATTATAGAACGATCTTGAGTGACACCTAGTAGTACATCATGATCCCTAATTAATTGAAAGATCAACGGTTGACCTCAGAAATGATTCTGAAACCCTTTCAGCAGCTATAATGAATCGTGCCCCATTCCCTTCACCATCTTATACCCACTTGGTTCAGGACATGGTCTATGTGTGTCAGTCCCCACTAGGCTGACTATGTCACACCTAGCCCAAGTAACGTTTCCTCGTCCTATGGATTCTAATTACTCTCATGTATTTAAGAGATTCATACTCTGAACATGTTATGCTCTGGCCAGAGGCTTCGAGTAACAATGCGACGATAGGCCTCGGGTATACATCTCCTCGCAAGGAGTGGTGAATCCTTTATAGGCTGTTCAAACATCTTCGGGCACTTCGGCTTATACCCAATCATTCTGGGTCCACACCTCCTTGGAGATGCTTGCTTAAGATGCCAAAGTATAAGTCTCCATGACCAAGATGACTTGAACACCGCAGGTCAAAGGAACATCGCACTTAAGTTGCAGTAAGAACTTCACTGACATATCTATATGTAGACTACCATATGAAGTTTTACAGTCAGTCACTCCAATAAACTAGTTCCCTTAACTAGCATTCATGTTTATCTCTGGACATCTCCATGTCACCAGCTAGTGAGAATCAGCTGATTAGATAATAACCCATGCTAGTCTCAATAGAATTGATAGTGTCCGTATTTATCAATTCATCGACTAGGGACAATTTTAATACTTCACAATTGCACATGTAGAGTTAATCACTAGTTATGAATTCATCACGAATTCTCTCATGCTGTGAATTGTATTGCGGACATTCAGTAAATGAGCTTAAGATCTTAATCAAATAATCATGTATACTCAAATAATGAATATTCATTTATTAAAAAAAATAAATGATTACAATCATAAGGCGATTGCCTTAGGACACTTCTCTCATGTCACTAACAGGTGTCACTGTTTGACATAACAGGACAGGTGCTCGCACTCTAATAACTACCACGACAACAAGTGGTTGAGTGAATTGAGCAACAATATGACTAATGACGGCTTAACCAAATGTAAGCCCAACAGTCGTTAGTATGCAATGTGCAAGTATGGTGCATGTTATACGATGTACGAACAACCGGAGAAACAACGATGCAGTAAAATCCAATGAGTATACGATGCATCAATACAACCAACCAAAAATGGCAAACCAACGATTATGCACCTACACTAATAGGTAAGATATTTCTAATGCCAAATAAACATAATTATGGTTAATGGACTTCTAAGTACTCATGTACAAGCGGTACTTTACAGAACAGAAAACCAACAGAGGACTGTACAGATACTAATTGGGAATACTCGAAGATCAACGAAGAATAAGTATCAACGGCGATGTTATAAATAACGAAAAAGAATAAGGTTAAGCAACCTATCAGACATAATATAGTCATGCTTTAAGGTAAACGAAACTACTCGAGTACAAAGGAGAAATACCCGCCTTTATTTTAGAAACCTGAAACGAAGACCTTCCACGATCAACCGAACGCGTCCGAATCAAGGTCCTGTATCAATGACATCGTTTAGCTATTTATAGAATTAATAAATTAGCTAAACGAAATATTATATCTGCTTAAGATAATCTTAACGGTAATACTTATTTAATTAACTCATATAATGGCTACAACTATTATGAATCCAATTCCTAAAACGAACGGATATATAAAGCATCCCACAATCTAGCCCACGGTATAAATTTATAACAAAGCTAATCATTTAAATGTTACTCACAACTTCATGCTTCAATTTTCAACTGAAACTCACTGCCACAGACCAGACTAAACCAATCCAACATCACCAAACCACAAACACCCTTACAATCGATCAAACATCCAATGTCAACCTTAAACTCTAAGAACTAGGACTGTGGTTTCAAAATAAAACAATGATAAATTGATACCCAACTCCGCAGCCTATTTGTCATCACACACAACCCTACTTAGCTATTCTACGGTAGGAAACCAAAGGAAAACAGCAATTAACCCAAAATAAACTCTCATTAGATCTCCCGGAAATCAACACAGAAACATCTACAAGCAATCCTATGAGTTCAACCAATGACCAAATCCATATCAATCTCATACCTGAGTTGGCATCGGCCTCAGTTCTTCTTCCCTAAACGAAAACCAACGATAGGGCACGGCTTGGGAGTAGATGTGCGTTCGCGTTCGACAAAGGGGAGGAGTTTGCCTGAGATCGCACGAGGAAGTAGAGGGCGACGGCTAGGGCTCGCTCAAGCGAGGGCGGGCGGCGCAATCCAGTTGATGCCTGGCTTCTTCTTCTCGTGCCAGAGGGGAAGACGAGAGGGAAAGAAGAAGATGAAGGAAGAAGACGAAGAGAAGGTTGGATGCGGCGGCGTTCGGCGGGCTGCGGCGTCGGCGTCGGGCATAGGGGAAGAAACCACAAGAGGATTGGGAGAAAACTAATCACAGGGAAAGAAACTTAGGTCTTTTATTAATGTTTTTTCTTTTTTGCAATTAAACCCAACAAGTTCAGTAAATTCCAACTAGGTCCCTATATTCCAAAATTTATCCTTTCAACCGAAATTTATCTTTTCAACCTCTTAAAATTCGGTATTTAACAAGACAAGTATGATTGCATAAATTTCAAGTCCGGTGGTTTTCTGAGACAACTAGGAGTTCAACGGTATACCTCAATTACTTATTTAGGTCTCTCTGAAGGTTTTCCAATGTTACATAACATTTTAGCTAGAATGTGGGCTTAGTTTAGAAAGATCAGATCCATGTTGGGTCTAATATGATCCCATATTAGGTCCTTTGTAGTGGTCATATCCTGAGACTAGGAGGTTAGGTATTGTACGGATTTTATGTGAAAAATAATACAAATTGCCCAACGAAAAAATCGATCCCTTCTAGATATCTATGCAAAAGTTGTATATATCGTATGATTGAGTTGTTACTTTTATTGCATACATGATACAATCCCAACAACAACTTTGGTTCGACGGATCTCAGCACGATCAGAATGGTCGCGCCTCTAGCAGTATCCACACGAACACGTCAGTTCGTTGCACGAACTTGATTTCGGAGAAGAACCACCTTCGTGGTGCTAGCCACTTGGATGTGATTCAGTCAAGGAGGGAGAGGAGGAGAAATTCACCCCAGGCAAGAAGAAGAAGTGACTAATTCATTTTCGAAAATCAAAAGCCTTTTGTATTAATCCCATGAATACAAAAGGTTTTTGACTTTTAGCATCCCTTTTGTTAATGCTCTATTAATCTCGGATGAATGCTTCATTAAACTCTAAACCTTTTGTATTTATCCAATGAATATCAAAAGTTTTGCCTCTTGGTATTCCTCTTTACAATATTTCATTAAACTTTTTTAATGAACATTAAACCCATCTTAAGTAGTTGAGTCTAATTCAAATGAGCCTACTCAGATTAAACTCAATCTCATAGTCTAATTGGATTTATTTGAGTTTAACACAATTAATCTAATTTCATATTAGACTTCATCATATTTTAGTCAAACTAAATAAACAAATATCCGAAATAACATGTTCATTTTGTGACGTAATAGACTCTCGTAATGCTGGCAATGTATCTAAAATCATTTTAGATATGTAAGGAATGAGTGACATCTAGTAATGCATCATTGCTACTCAAGTAACGAGAATGTTGATATCTAACCTAACATTTCATTGTCTATTATCTTGTATGACTTAGTCCTTTTATCCTTGATATTTATATTAATTAATGAGGTATAGACCGTGACATCCTGTTATCAATCTTTGTATTTCTTGATCTCCAAGAAGACTCACTCAACCAAATGAGTTTAGTATCTCATATTGACTCATTTGAGCATGATTATACATTTTAGTAGGCTTACTTGATCAAGGAGGCCACAAATATCACTCCTGTCATCTGAAAAGGATAGATCCCATCTACATCACTCATATCCCTTCGTATAATTTGTTGCATACCTAGTAATCGACTTTATTGTCTACTCTATTACAAGTGACGTTTGCTGATACCAAAGTACACAATTCCTTATGTAGGAAACCATAGTGACTTCAGGTCTAAGGATTATTCATACCAATAATTACTATGAGAAAGTTTACAACACTCATATAATGATCCATGAAATTTCTCATGTAGGTCAATTCAGTACATATTCTCTAATCTATACTCATAAGCCCCCGGGGCTATGGTGCAACGGTTGGGTCACTAGTAGTTAACCCAGGCATCCGCGGTTCGATCCCCAGCTACGGCGCATTTTGCAGGAATTTTTCCTCCAAATGGGGCGCGAACCCTGGGACGCTGGGCTTCTAGACGGCCCACCGCGAGCGCTTCCCGATTTACCCTGGTGACCGGTGGGAAACTTCCGTGGGGCCGGGCCGGTCACCCCAGGTTCAATTTGTCTGCTGCCTGGTTCATCATTTTTTTTTCTAATCTATACTCATATGCCAATTTGATATCTTATATCCGTGACTTGTGAGATTAAGTCATTAATTGACCTACATGCTAGTCTCGACGCATTAATATTATCCTTGTATATTAATGTTTGACTAAGAATAGTTAAGAGCAGTATTCTATATATATCTACATCCTCCACTGTCAACTAATTAATATGATATAGATTAGAACCTACTACCCTACGATATTATTATTCTTATTCATCTAGCATATATATAATAACAAATAATAATAAAAAATTAAAATACACCAATCCTTTTAACGTGGGAAACCCTCCAAAATGAAGGTAAAAACCATGGGCTAGCTAGGAGCTACCCAAAAACCTCCACTATATATATCAAATAATGGGTACACCAAAAGTTCTCTCTAGATTCACTACTAGAGGATCGCCAAAAACATCAAGACGTCCAATCTTGGCTATCAATATTGCTCTTCACCAACAAGATACTTTAGATAAAGAACCAGGTTAACAATAGAGAGGTATTGAAGAGAAAGAAATCACCAAATTGAAATTATAGATGAATGGAGTTTCCTATTAGATTTTTACCGATCTCTTGCACTTCAAAAATCTCACTCTTTTCTCCTTCTTCTACTTTTCTCTTCTATCTCTATCCACTTTTTTCTTTCTTTTTGTTGGCGGTTTGAAAAGAAAACCTCTTCTCTTTTTTTTTATTATTAGTTTTATGATTTAATAATAATTTTATCTTTGTCCTAATAGACTTATATATTTAGAACATCACAGCTTACAAGATTAACCAATACAAAATATGCTTACGGCAACGTCGCATCTTGAGAAAAAAAAAGATAATCATGACTTATGGTGTTTATTTACTTTTTAATGATTTGTCAACGTGTGATGCCATTTGTATCGATAATCATGACTTATATGACTATATATTGTTTACACAGGTTACACACTTCAAGTGTGGTGGTGCAGCTTTGGGTGTCGGTATCCAACATCAGGTAGCTGATGGCTTCTCTAGCCTTCACTTCATCAACTCATGGTCCGATGCTTCCCGTGGCATTGGCATCACTATCCCACCATTCATCGATCGAACCCTCCTCCGTGCTCGTGACCCACCCAACCCCTCTTTTACTCATGTTGAATACCTGCCCCCTCCTTCCATGAAGGACTCTCTCCCTTCAATCACCACGCTGCCAACCATTAACTCAGCCAAAAGCTCAAGCTCCACCACCGCTGTCAACATTTTTAAGCTCACTCGAGAACAGCTTAACGTCCTCAAAGCTAAAGCTCCCCCAGGTGGCAACTACAGCACATATGTCCTCCTTGCTGCTCATGTGTGGCGGTGTACATGCATAGCGCGTGACCTCCAACCAGACCAGATGACCAAGATGTACATTGCAATTGATGGTCGGCAGAGAATACAACCATCACTTCCACAAGGCTACTTTGGGAATGTGATCTTCACGGCAACACCCATTGCACCAGCGAGGGAGGTGGCCTCTTCGGAGGGCGGTCCTTCCCCAGCAGCCAAGACTATCCTGGAGGCTTTGTCGAGGATGGATGCCAGCTACTTGCAATCAGCATTGGACTACCTAGAGATGCAGCCTGATTTGGAGCCTCTGGCCAAGGGTGCTCACACATTCAGATGTCCAAACATCGGGGTCACCAGCTGGGTGCGTCTGCCAATCCATGATGCCGACTTCGGTTGGGGTCGGGCAATTTTCATGGGTCCAGGTGGCATCGCCTATGAGGGTCTATCGTTTGTCCTGCCAAGCCCCACTGGGGATGGTAGCCTCTCATTAGCCATCTCCTTGCAGCCCGACCACATGTTAAAGTTCCAGAAGCTCATCTACGATATCTAAGGATACGAGATTGTAGGAGCAGCGGGACCAAAACTTCGAACTGTTTTCTTTTTCCCCCTCAGATGGAAGTTCTGAAGGTGACTGTGTTGTTCTGTGATGGATTCTTGCTTATGAATTCTTCTGCAATAGGTTGTTTTTATTGTGTAACTAGTATAGGGTCAAAGTTAACACCGAAGGAAAGGAATCTATGTCAACTTTCAGCATTCATTCATACTTCAAGTACCAACTACCAACTGCGATGTACCAGTGTCCAACAACCATACTTGAAGGTTGTCATTCATCACTTAAAATGCTGAAGCAAATGTTTACCTTGTTTATCTTCAATATTCTATTTATTTCAGGGTTTGAGAACACTACTTGTTACCTAAATACTTTTAACTTATTTGGACCTCGGTTTTTCTTGTAATCTAATGCCTTTCCTTGTTTTGAAAGTAACATGATGTTTTCAGGTACAGAAATTTGCATCTATGAACTTCTGTAATTATATAAAATGGGCATTGATCTCGCAACTACTGGACTAGTGGGCATGTTTGTGATCTGATCAATCATAATTAACTTGATCATGCACAAATTGCAAACAAGTGAAAGGAGTAATCGAGTTCAGGTCCATGGGAATCATCTTTTTACATAGCAGTTACACCACCAACCAATTATAGAATGAGGGGAGAGAATATAAACACAACAAAAATCTAAACCTTAAATTTACCGGATCCTGGGTTATACAGCTTCAGTTTCTTTCTGATGATGGCATTTGATGAGAGTCTCTCTCTTGACTCTAAAATGGGATTTGTTGATACAACTTCAGCCGAGTTCAAGGTGAAATTTACACTCATTTCACTATTGATCTGTGAAGATTAAGTTAGACTTTTCTTCAGATATAATTAACGAAAGCACATCTTCAAATACATAATGAATGGAAAGATTGAAGTGATAAATGAGAGGTTGATCATACGACTACAAATATGGATGGCATGCTCTTGTCTCCTCGATCTCTTCCTCCTGATCGTGAAGCTGGAAATGAGTCAACGGTGCTGAACACTGCAAAATGCCGTGGGCGATTGAAATTCACAACATTACTTGGACCATCCTTCCCTCGTGGTGACCATCTTCATCAAACTCATGGGGCCTGTCATTAGTTCTCTGCTCATGCTCATATGGCGCGTCCCCGAGGACATGGTTAAGACGTAACGGAGATAAGGTGAGTGTTGCGGTTCGACTTGCTATTGGGACATATGTCGGCGCTGACTTTAATGAAAAAATTTGGATTGGATGGCATAAACCGAATTACCTGTAGACGAAAAAATTTACGAGTTTATCATCATGAGCGAAATACCAAATTAATATTGGATGGCCTTGTAGAGGCCAAGAATGAGAGGCCAGAACGACTGACTTCTTATAGCGCTTCTATAATTTACTCTTGAAAATAAATAAATTTTTTTATAGAATAAGATCAATTATGCAGAATTAACTGGATCGTTGGAACCGACCTGATAAAAAAAGGATAAATTTTTCTAAACTCCCTACTTACCAAGTCAACTTTATATGCAATCCCTACACAAATATTTCTTTGCATGCAGTCCCTGATGGGATGTTTGATGAGTATTGTTTGAAGAAAAGTGAGTATAAAAGTTAGAAAATTGAGTATGACCGATTGCATCTACCACATCAATATCCATGTACTCAATTTTCACTCTTTTATACTCAAGTTTCACTCTTTTATACTCAGTTTTCACTGATGTATACTCAATTTTCATCCTTTTATACTCAGTTCCATCAGGGAGTAAAAATAAAGATAAACTTATGTGAGGAGTGAATGCAAATCTCAAAGGGCTATTGGGGATTTTATGATAATTTATCGATAAAAAAATTACTACCTGGTTACTCAACTGGTTGCCCTGAAATATCAATTAGTTGGGTTTCTTTTTAAAAAAAATGTCTATTTGGGGAAAAAGAACAGGTACTATTCTAAAATTTCTACAAACTATTACAAATTATTTAAAGTATTCTAAATAATTTTAGTTAAGATTGTTTTAATATCGATCAAATATTATTATAATAATTTTATCCAAAACTACTTTAATATAAGATAATTTGATTAAAAAATTATTAAAATGTAAATTAGTCTAATTTTTATTAAAATTATATAAGAATGTTAGAATAATAGTATTTTTAAAATTTAAAATAAGTGGAGTCGTGGTTCTAATTTTTTATAAAAAAATAAAATATAGAATTATCCATCAACAAATATTTCTTTTGTTGTTGAATTTTACCTATAAAATAAAATTTCTCAAAAATAATATACAATCCAACCAATTATAAGTGAATCAGTTGATTGTGCTCTAATCCTTAGATGTGTCTTTGGGAAATTGGCATTATCTTTATCCTTAGGTTATGTCTCTGGACTATGATATAGTTGAACGATGATTAATTATTTTTTAAATATTTATAATTTAATTCTTAACTACATAAATTTTATAAAATATTTTTTTAAATAAAATATATAATCATAAAATATTGAATACCTTAATCGCTTATCGTGACGATTTAGGTCTTTCTTTAGAATAGCATAATAAAATTGGATTTTTTAATTAAAAAAAAGAAAACAAAAGTTTGTCAGTAATTTTGTTTTTCCTGTTAATTAAGCTGAAAATCTGACTTTTTTTTTTTTCAAATTTGATTAGAATAAATAAATAAATATAATGTAACTTTTTGCCCTACATACTTTAATTTTGTCAGGTAGGTGATTCAATGTGAAAGGGAATGCGTCAGACAAAAATCAACCCGCTGTGGGGGCAACTGCTCTATTATTTAATGGCCCCGGCGAATCTGTCTAGCGTTTCTCCGATAACGATCATAACGGCGAATTAACTCACGACTCGGTTGCCAATCACGGCCATGGAATGGCCACGCGAGGCACTTCGTGGAGGTTTCATAACCGATCTGGATTTGATGAACTAATCAATTATTTGGGAGCTAAATTATTAATATAATGGTGGGTGAAGAATCTAGGGGTGTATGTGTAGGAAATGCAATAATTTTATTTCTTACAAATCTTCTATTTTTATCGTGCTAAATTACATGACAGTGGAATAAACATCTTTCATATATATATATATATATATATAATGAGTTTTCAATGATCAATTTGAGTGACTTTAAATATTTTTATAAAATATTATCTCTAATTTAATCAAAATTTAATTAATATTTTGCATTTCGTGTGTGTATATATAATAATAATAATAATAATAACTTTCAAATGTTTTTTTATAAGTAAAATATATATACCTCTCAAAAGTACATAATAATTGGATGCTAAAAGTAATTCATATCCAATAAAGTATCAAACACGAATACACTTTTAATATCATATTTACAAAAATTGCACTGTTGATCCTTTAGATAGTCTTACCTATCTTTAGTTGGAATACGCCTCTGTGCTAGTAGACAAAGTGTAATTGCATGACTGGGCTAAATGTAGAATTTCCACATTGTTCGTACCCCGGGTTTCTTAAGACTAACTTGTTTGAAGAAGTTGTAGGCTTTGTCCACTCCACCATCTTGCTCAAGTCAATCTGTCATCCTTTGAATAGTATCAACTGACAACCCAACAACCAGAAGGATGAGGTTTCGAACTTATGGTAGCTGCATGATCCGCGGGTAATCTGAGTGTACTATCTCTCGAGTCCATACATCCGATCTCTTCAAATATGTATGATGCACCTACTTGATCTAAAGGACATCCTCCTTGGCATGTATCCACCAAAGCATCTTAGCCGGAAGGGCAAGGTTTCAAGATCTAAGTTGCAGAATCCCAATCCACCCTCACCTTTAGGTCTGCACATATTTGCCCATGACACCAATAGGTGTTTTGTCGTCCACATAAAAGACCTGCAAATGTTGTAAATGTGATCAATGATGCCATAGGGATAGGAAGATTTGAAAGCCAAAAGCACTCACCCCCTTGTAGAACAAACGTGATCAATTGTGCCTTGCCAGCGTAAGACAAAGTCTTTCGTGACTAAGCATTAATCTACTATGTCAGGGAATCAAGTAGTGGCTTATAGTCAGAGAGTCGAAGACATGCCACCGCAATGGCATTCCTAGATATCCAAAAGGCATGACCTCCTCCTGAAAACTTGCGATGATAAGTAGTTGTTGACGTGTCAAGTGCGTAACTTCATCCAAGAAGATATTTGATTTTAGCTGATTAACCAGCAGTCCTGCCACTGCACCAAAATCTAGTAAACAATCCTTTAGGATATCCACAAAAGCTATATCACCTTGACTAAATAGAAGGTTATCTATATAGGCAAGATGGGCTAGTTTGAGATGGCCACACTAAGGATATAATTGAATTTCGTTCTTGTTGTATACCTCTGTTGCTGCCTTGCAAAGATCTCAATACATATGAAAAAGATAAGGTGATAATGGATCTCCCTATCTCAATCCTCTAGTACCTTTGAACTGTCCAAAGGTCCCTCCATTGATTGCTAGTATGATTAAGGTTATAGTCACATACTCCATGATCTACGACACAATCCGCAATGAAAAATTCAACCCCAACAAAGCATCTTGCAAGAATTCCCAGTTCACAGAATCAAATGTCTTCTAGAGATCAATCTTCATGATGCATCTGGGTGACATTATCTTCCTGTTATATCTTTTGAAAAGTTCATGGGTCAAATGGTTATTATCAGTGATAAGTTTGTCCTTCACAAATGTTGCATGATACTAGTGAAGAATTTGATCCATGATGTCTAAGATCCTGCCTGCTAATATCTTAGAAATAATTTTATAGGAAAAATTTTATAGCAAGATATAGACCGATAATTAGATACTTTACTAGCTAGCATGTGTTGACTTAGGAATAATTGCAATCAAGGTATGATTTCATATTCGTAATAGCTTTCCAATGCGGAAAAATTCTTGTACAACAACCATAAAAATTGGTTTATCTATATCCCATGAGTACTTGAAGAACTTAGAACCATATCCATTCGAATCAGGTGCCCTCTGATCACCAATATCAAATAGAACCCCTTTGATTCCTTCAATGGAGGGAATACACACAAGTTGGTCATGTTGATCAGGCTCTATAATTCACCCATGCTGCATACACACATGTGGAATTCAAATTTGTCCACCATCATGCCAGGTTGAGATTGGAAGTGGTTCGTAAAAGTTGTCATAACTTCTGTAAAGGATGTGGTGAGCTGCCCATCTAGCTTCTCTACAGCTATAATCTCATTCATTCAATTGTTCCGCTTTACAAGAGTATGAAACAAAGAATAGTTTCAATTAACCTGCTTGAACTAGTCCACCTTCGCTTATTGCATTCAAAAGCTATATTTGACGTCACTCAATCTTGATGCTTCATGTTGAAAGTACTTGTATGTATCTATCATAGCATCTTTTTGTAGCTCCTCGATGTGACTATCCTCTAGATGCTTAGTTACAGCCACTGCCGTTTGTGATATGTATTGGAAATGTTCCATGATTAGTCTTTATAGATTACTCTGTTGAGGCAATCTGTAGTCCGGAGTGATCAAGTGTTTTGATGTTTGGGCAAAGGGTTTAAGTTAGGTTTACCCTTGTATTTTTATATGTGTATGTTGAGTGTGCAGGTTGCACAGGTTACACATATGGACTTGACTGGACGACCTCGGCACGGTGAAGGGTGACATGGAGACAAGCTGGAGGCTTGTGTGCACCCGAGGGACCTTGGAGAGCAGGGACGATGAGCTGATGGGCGCGAACTTCGAGGCATGCGTGAAGGATGGCATGGAGGCAAGCTGGAGGCTTGCGTGCATCCGAGGGACGGGAGCCGAAGATGAAGAGGGCGCGAAGGCAATAGTCGAGGCTGCGGAAGAGGAGTCAGTTGAGTCGTGAGGGTTCGAGTGCTGTGTGATTGTACTCGGGAAATCCTAGGGGTTGAGTGCGGAGTGGAATGTACTCAGGATGGGTAATCTTAGGTGGGTGAGTAGACCAGTCGACTGGCCTGGGGGCAGTCGATTGATGAAACTCACAGAAGGGTTCTGGTGGGGACCGGTCGACTGCTCTGGGAGCAGTCGACTGGTAGGTGGTTGGTGAGTTGGCTGAGAATTCGAACGTTGGGGTGCAACGGTCGAATTTCAGTGGCACCAGTCGACTGCCCTGGGAGCAGTCGACTGGTGGTGAGGGTTTTAGCCCGAGTCCTATTTAAAGAGGACTTCGTGGTGGCTGAGATTCTTGACAAATCTTGTCTTGGTTAAAGACAAGATAGTAGTCTTTGTGCTCAGGTCTTCTCAAGGTATTGTGGCGAGGTTTCTCCACTCACAAGGAGCGACGAGGACTAGCTGGAGGTTATCCGGGGAGTGATTCACCGGCGGATTCTTGGATTAGTAACCCGTCCAGGGTGGATACCAAGTAAATCGGTTTGTTTACATTGTCTATTATTGTTAGTTTATTTTTATTTGTATTTCCGCTGTGCTAACAATCTTGTAGACAACAAAGTATTAGAAAATCGCTATTCACCCCCCTCTAGCGGACACAATCGATCTATCAATTGGTATCAGAGCAAAGGACTTCTCTTGATCGGACTAACCGCTGAGGGAGCACACGCTAGAGGAGAAAACAATGGAAGACAAGTTGGGTGAAGATATCTACATGCCACCGCCCTACGACCATGAGGATTCGGCTATTAGAAAGCGAGAATGGAAACATGGTTGGGCATGGAGTGGGAGTGCTTGATGGTGATAAATGAGCCCTTCGAAGTTCCAAAGGACAATCACGGAAAGAGGCTTCGTCCTAGATATTGGGACATAGAGCAACAAGAACAATTTTGGGCCAATGAGAAGGTAATTAGTGTTTTGAAAAATGTTTTGCCTAATAAAATGTTGAGTGATGTAGGGGAATACCAAAACGCATATGAACTATGGGATAAGTTGAAAAGATATCATGAGAACCCTACATCAATTCAAAGAGTTGAAGAGTCCGAAGAAGTGAGGTCAATAGTCCATGAAGACCAAGAGGAGGAATTAAGTGAAAGATCATCAACCTCCTCAAGAGAAGAAGAGGAAGAGGTCACCACCTATAGGATTGAGGGGGAGGAGAGGCTCACTTCAATGTCGGATCGACAGGAAGCACCCACTTCATCCAAGGTTGAAGAAGAAGCTTCTACCTCCACCAAAGCTAAATCGAAAGAGCACATCACATGCTTTGGTTGCAACGAAAAGGGGCATTACAAGGACAAGTGCCCAAAAGGTAAAATAGAGGTAAAATCTAAACCAAGTTCAATTCTTTTTAAATCTAATATGAGGTGTAGGAATGGAGAATCCCAAGAGAAGAAGAGGAGGATTCGATGCTTCACGTGTGGTGAGCTAGGGCACTACCACACCAAGTGCCAAAAGAAAAGTGAGCTCAAGAAAATGGAGCACTTAAGAAGATGGGAGAAAGAGGAAAGAAAGAAGAGAAGAAACTCACAACAAGGAGGGACTACAAGGGTAAGGGAGGTAATTCCTAACCCTAAATTAAGATACAATTCCAATTTGGGTTCCTCTTTGCATAATAAAAATAGAGTTAACTACCCATCCATGCATGCTAGGAATAATGAAAACTACTTATTTATGCAAAATCATGGTTTTAGATACAATTATAGGAATAGGGTTAACAAGGTAGATCATAATCCTAGGAAAAGCATGCATCATGATAGAGCTAAGACTGTTGTACCTAAGGATCACGACATTAATTCCAAGAAGAGAAGGAATGTGCCTAGGAAAATGGGTAGCTCTAGAAATGTCCAAAGTGGACACATGGACCCCAAGGTTAAAGGTCTAGAAAGGGAAAATCAAGCCTTGAGGGCAAGGCTTGATGCATTAGAAAAGGCCCTAGAAAGAATCACGGTTGGATCTAAGGGCTTAGACATTGTGTTAGGTAGTATAAAACCCAACTATGATAGATCGGGTTTGGGTTACCAGTCTAGAGTCTCTAAGGCCAACAAAAAGAAATATGCTGGGAAGGCATATGATCATGGCAAGAAGGAGAAGTCCAAGGATGACAAGGGGGTGCCATCCAAAGGGAAAAAGGATGACTTAACCAAGGACAAGGTGTCCAAGGTTAAGAAGGTCCATTTTGTAGGCCAAGAAACACCGGGGGCACACCGGTGTGGTCTAGTGTGGATTGAACCACCTAGGGAGGTGGCTAGGGCTAAGAGCTCAAGGGGAGCTCTAGGAGTCTTTGGGGTCCATGGTAAATGGATCTCAAGAAATTTTCTCCTAGGAAATTAGGTGAAATGTGCCAAAAAGGGTTGGAAGACTTGGGTAAGTCTTAATCCTAGGATTTGGCACATTAAAAAGGGAACTTAGGGTGAAAAAGATGAAAATGAGGTTATAATTGATAAAATTATGGTTTAATGTGTGAAAACCATGTAATTCAATAATAGAAATGTATCATGGTCAGGTGTTAGAAGATATATCAAGGAAAGACCACAATTAGGACTTTTGGGAGTAGCTTAAATGATACATTTTAGGAGAAGTTAGATTTTGTGCCAATCTTGGAATATGGAGTACATTTATTTGAAAACATATTTTTTCCAAGTAGATATAGACTTCACAAATCTCCCCATAAAATTTCAGATTTTTTGGAGATTTGTGGAATTATCTAGGTATTTCTGAAATTGGGTTGAAAACCTGAAATTCAGGTATCAGTCGATTGCCCTGGGGGCAGTCGACTGATCCGAGTGAATTTCATCCTAGAAACTCTCTGTAGGTTTTCGCAATTGACTGCTCCAGAGGCAGTCGACTGATCCAGCAGGGTTGGAGAGAAAAGGTATATTGGATAATAAGATATGACCTTAAAATTAAAATCCTTGATTATACTTGTTGAATTAAGGTTTGACTTATGGTTTAATGGATTGTATGAAATGAGGCCATATGAATATCGTGGAATTCATGGAGAACTAATGAGTGCTTAAGATTCTTAGATGATCTTGAATGATATGGAAGTTTCCCATATGTATCTAGGATTAAGAGACAAAAAGAGGAGGCTTTCATCACATTAATGTCAATCTTTTGAGGAAATGGATTTGAAAATTGATACAAAATGTCAATCTTTTGAGGAAATTAAAAGTCATACCAAAAGTCAAGCACATTTATGGTTTTCATGAAATCATATTTTTCTAGGATAGGGTATATCCTAGCAAGTGTGCTTGCAAACCTTTAGGTTTTGTTGGATTTTGTTGAGTTCTTTTTGGTGCTAAGGGAAAGGTTGCTTGGGGAAATCCTTTGATAGTGTCAAAGGGGGAAGAACTCGGGTGTTGGGTTGGACTCAACATGGTATTAGTAGGTTAAGTTGGGTAGAACATGACCTTGGTAAAATGAAAATTGGGTGAAGGCATAGGTTAAGGGGGAGGTTGCCTCCTAAGGTTGCCTTAATTCTCATAGAAAATTTTTGAGTTTTGTGTCAAACTTGAGAATGGTGATAGATATGTTGTGGAATGTATTTTTCCAAAGTAGGTATGGGTACCACAAAGTTCTCCACAAAATTTGGGGATTTTTGGAGATTTGTGAAATTTCTGGCGCAATTCTGAATTTGGCTAGAAAAGACTGATTTCAGAGTATCAATCGACTGCCCTAGGGGGCAGTCGACTGGCCAGGGTTGATTTGTGTATCAACAGCAGTTTGGTGTCCAAATGGTGTAAAATAAGTGTATGGGGGGGGGTTAGTACATTGTGTTTAGGACCATTAGGGATTAAAAGAACCGATAATTGGGATATTATTGGGGTCTTTTGATGTATGACAAAGGGGGAGAAGTGTTGGGTTTAAGTGGGAAACCAATCATACATTTGCTAGAAACCCTAGGTTAAGGGGGAGCTGAGAATAAGGGGGAGCATGGTTACTCCATTCTTGACGTAAGGGGAACCTTGGAGAGGTTCTTAAAAAGTCTTTGTAAGTCCAGTGTAGGGGGAGCTTTAGAAAAGCTTTAAAAAGCCCGTGTTGTGGAAAAATTCCTAACTTAGAGGGTTAGGTGTGGAAAAGTCCTAGCTTGGAGGGCTAGGTGTGGAAAATTCCTAACTCGGAGGGTTAGGTGTAGGATGCCTTGGGATAGGATCCATCCATGTATTGCATATGCATTATTTTTTGCTATTGACTACTATTTTGCTTTCCCTAACTTAAACGTATTGTCAAACATCAAAAAGGAGGAGATTATTGAGGCAATCTGTGGTCTGGAGTGACCAAGTATTTTGATGTTTGGGCAAAGGGTTTAAGTTAGGTCTACCCTTGTGTTCTTATATGTGTATGTTGAGTGTGCAGGTTGTACAGGTTACACATTTGGACTTGACTGGACGGCCTCGGTACAGTGAAGGGTGGCATGGAGACAAGATGGAGGCTGGTGTGCTCCCGAGGGACCTTAGAGAGCAGGGACGATGAGCTGATAGGCGCGGACTTCGAGGCATGCGTGAAGGATAACATGGAGACAAGCTGGAGGCTTGCGTGCATCCGAGGGATGGGAGCCGAAGATGAAGAGGGCGCGAAGGGAATAGTCGAGTCTGCGGAAGAGGAGTCAGTTGAGTCGTGAGGGTACGAGTGCTGTGTGATTGTACTCGAGAAATTCTAGGGGTTGAGTGCGGAGTGGAATGTACTCAGGAAGGGTAACCTTAGGTGGGTGAGTAGACCAGTCGACTGGCCTGGGGGCAGTCGACTGATGAAACTCACAAAAGACTTCTAGTCGGGGACCAGTCGACTGCTCTGGGAGCAGTCGACTAGTAGGTGGCTGGTGAGTTGGCTGAGAATTCGAATATTAGGGTGCAACAGTCGAATTTCAGTGGCACCAGTCAATTGCCCTGGGAGCAGTCGACTGGTGACGAGTGTTCCAGCCTGAGTCCTATTTAAAGAGGACTTCGTGCTGGCTGAGATTCTTGACGAATCTTGTCTTGGTTAAAGGCAGATAGTAGTCTTTGTGCTCAGGTCTTCTCAAGGTATTGTGGCGAGGTTTTTTTACCCACAAGGAGCGACGAGGGCTAGCCGGAGGTTATCTGGGGAGTGATCCACCGATGGATTCTTGGATTAGTCACCCGTCCGGGGTGGATACCAAGTAAATTGGTTTGTTAGCATTGTCTATTATTGTTAGTTTATTTTTATTTGTATTTCCGCCGCGCTAACAATCTTGTAGACAACAAAGTATTCGAAAATCGCTATTCACCCCCTCTAGCGGACACTATTGATCTATTATACTCTTCATTGGCTTTAGAATTTGGAGGAGGCGAAATTGAGTTGTAGCGTAGCTTAGTTGTTGGGAGTATTTGGCCCACTTGGCTTTCACAAGATCCAAAAAAATTTTATGTTTCATCTATATATTAAAAAATTTGAATGGTTTAGTTATTTGGTTGTCACCATCCAAGATAGAAATAATACATGTCGAGTGGTCGATAAGCAACCCGATGGGGCGAAGGTTGCAACCCTTGAAGTTCTACCTCGAACCAAGGTTTGTTAATAAGTGTCCCATCCAACTTGTTACAAATGTGGCCAATTTGTACATGGATACCTACAAACCACATATGATAAATCATCCATACCCAAAAAGGATGCATAATATTGAAAATTTGACGTGCACACTAAATACTCTTGGGTGTCCGATAGCAATGTAGTATCGTGAGGGAAAGGTGAAAAGAATTCCCATCTAGGAGTGGAATATGACATGAAATTGTGAACTCCCAAGTAGTGGGAGGAGAATATGATTTCTGACTGTGTGCCTGTTGAAGAATGAGCTAGTGACTCATTGCATGATAGGAAGGCCACCACCCTTGTCCTCAGGTGATAGAAACGAGTTGAAATCTTCAAGTATGAGCCAAGGTAGCTCCATATCAATAGTGAATCTCTGTATCATTGCATGACAGAAAGGCCACCACACTTGTCCTCATGTGATAGAAACAAGTTGAAATCTTCAAGTATGAGCCAAGGTAGCTCCATATCAATAATGAATCTCTGTAATACTTGTTGAGACAATCTGTGGTTCGGAGTGACCATGTGTTTTGATGTTTGAGCAAAGGATTTAAGTTAGATTTACCCTTGTGTTCTAATATGTGTATGTGAGTGTTCAGGATGTACAGGTTACACATATTGACTCAACTGGACGGGTTCGGTATGGTGAAGGGTGGCATGGAGAAAAGCTGGAGGCTTGTGTGCACACTTGAGGGACTATGGATAGCAGGGTCGATGAGCCGAGGGGCGTGAACTTTGAGACATGCGTGAATGATGGCATGGAGGCAAGCTGGAGGCTTGCGTGCATCTGAGGGACGGGAGCCAAAGATGAAGAGGGCGCGAAGGCAATAGTCGAGGTTGCAAGAGAGGAGTCAGCTGAGTCGTGAGGGTACGAGTGCTGAGTGATTGTACTCGAGAAATCCTAGGGTTCGAGTGTTGAGAGAAGTGTACTCGGGAAGGAAAACTCTAGGTGTGTGAGTGGACCAGTCGACTGGCCTTGGGGCAGTCGAATGATAAAACTCACAGAATGTAGTCGACCTGGGAGCAGTCGACAGGTAGGTGGCTAGTGAGAGGCTGAAAATTCGAACGTTGTGGTTGCAACGGTCGATTTTCAGTGGGACCAGTCGACTGCCCTGGGAGCAGTCTACTGGTGGCGAGGGTTTCAGCCTTGAGTTCTATTTAAAGAGGCTCGGGTTTGGCTGAAGACTCTTGACGAATTTGGCTTTGGTTAAAGGCCAAATAGTAGTCTAAGGGCTCAGACATTGTCGAGGTGTTGTGGCGAGGTTTCTCCACCCACAAGGAGCGACAAGGGCTAGCCGGAGGTTATCCGGGGAGTGATCCACCGAAGAATTCCTGGATTAGTCACCTTTAGAGGTGGATACCAAGTAAACTCTTCTTGTTAGCATTGCTTTCTTATTATTTATTGTTTTATTTGTATTTCCGCTTGCGCAACTAACAACGTAGGTAGAAGAAAGCCAAGATTTGTTATTCACCCCCTCTAGCAACCGGCATCGATCTAACAATACTTCTCATAATGACCTCCATCCAATAAAAGAGAGTTTGTCATAAGCAAAAGTAATGTCAATTAAATTGTGAGATATTTTGCTTATTACCCTGCAATGAACATATTGATCATGCCATTCTTGTACCATTAGATCCACCTTTTGTTCATCCCATATCAATTGTATTCTATTGTGCCTCCCTAGATTATCAAATTGATCCATCTTGAATTGTTGAATTCTTCATGCCTTCAATTGTTGAAAACCCAAGCTCGAGAGTTTGGCCTTCAACCCTCCTAGTAAAATAAGGGTGAGTTTACTTGGGAAAGCAGAAAGCAAATAAGAAAAAGTTTACACAATGAAAAAGTTTCCATCGTTTACTTTATTAAAACTTTAAAAGGGAAGAGAAATACCATCCATTAGCAAATAATTTTGGAATCAAAATTGATCACCTAAAAATCGAGTGAAAAGTAACGCATGGATAAAAAAATAACGCATGTACCCTTTTTCATTCACAAAATCACATAATATACCAAAAAATGATGCATGTACGCCTTTTAACTTACAAAATTACACCATAATCCAAAAAATGATGCATGTACTCTTTTTCATTTACAAATTTACGTAGCATGCACCTAAGTTCTTCAATTAAGGTAAACAAGCTGTTGGTGCAAATTGCACTAACGGGTGACTCAAGTTTTGATGTATGAGAAGGTGTTAAAGTTAGGTATGGTGTTTTCTAACCTAGTTACCGAGTGTGCAAGATCGAAAGGCTTAAAAACTGTCTCTAGGTTAATGTCTAAGGTGGTGGAGTCTTGGAAAATGTCCAATTGGGCTCTAGGGGTTGTCTGCTAGCCGAAGTCTGAGTTGGTGAAGACTCAGCAAAAGTCCTAGTAGGATAAAAAGCTAAGTACATCTGGACAATGTAAGTGAGGTAAGTCACTAGATGAGCGAATTCCGGTGAGAATGAATCCCAATTGGGACTTTAGGCGTAGTCCAACTTAGAACTATTTCGGATCTCTAAGTTGAGGTCTCTGACTAGGTTCTAGTCTTGGAAAGACAGGGTCTATTTCATATTTATTATGTTCAGTCCATGCTATATGTTTACTAACCTTGTTTTGCATGATATATTTATTTTTGGACTAACTTGGGTTTGCAGGGATTTTTCTGTATAAGTTTCTTTGGATGAACAGTACCAGAGGTGCCTCAGTGTGTACTGGAGGTGCCTTAGGTGGATGAGAGCGGATCCATGAAGTTTGTGCTGAAGATAAAGTTTCAGCGAGCTGAGGCACCTTAGTTCAAATCTGAGGCGCCTCAGAAGGTATCTAAAGCGCCTTCGAGTGGATAAGTGGTGAGCACGATAACTGTGAATCGCGGATAAAAATCACCTGGTCTTAGGTGCCTCAGGCACCCTATTTAAGGGCATTGCTATTGTGGACTCAATATAACACTTACTTCTACTATCTTCAAGCTCACACGCTCATCTGGCTACTTCCTCGTCTTCCTGTTGCGGCTCCACTTCGACATGACCATGTCCAACCGCTACTGGAAAAACAACGCCAACACACGAGCCAAATGAAAAGTTCTACACTTGTGTTGGGTAACGATTTACTTATTTGTACTTAATCAAGTAGGAAGTGTAGGGTTGTTACACTTCCTACCTATATCTTGTACTCGATCACTCTACCGGGAGTTTACCGGTATCAAAAAGGTCCAAGGGACCTGGGCTTTACAGTAGAAGTTATCGAAAGCTCCGAAGCAAGTAAAATCGAACTCGTGTTTACATGATTGCTTTTTCATTATTTTTCGCTGCACTCGTTTGTTTTATCTGACTTCGAAAAAGCATCATTTTTCTTAAAAGACACGTGATTCACCCCCTCTCACATGCAAAAATGCTACACACGCATGCATAGGAAGGGATTTCTTTCCCTTTCCATTCTCTTCCTATGCCCCTAATTTGTTTCATCCATTCATTGTCCACTCTTTTAGGTAAATAGATCATAAGTTTGTTGTCTCTGAAGAGGGATTCCACCCCTTCAGTTTGAGGCCTTTGTTAAGGTCTCTAATGTTCCAAGATCTGATCTTTTTTAGGCTTGAGACGGTCTATGCCATCCAATATTGTTTGACTTTTTTCCTCCTCTAACCACAATGAGTGATGTTGTGGAACTTTTTGTGTTGCCTTTCTTTACATGCTTGCAATCTATGTGCAATGTGTATGCAATCTCTAGAACCTTTCCTTTGCTTCTTATCAGAGGAGGAGAATAGGCTTATTGAGTCCACTCGTTTGCTAGAGGGGCAGCAATAATCTCTAAATAGGGATTCCACCCCCTTTTGTTTGACGCTTTTGTTGGTGCAGAAAGCACCATATCGAACCTTGTTTTGATATTGGCAAAGGATTCAAAGTTAAGTTTATTTGTGATCTAATAAAGTTACTCAAGTGTGCATAGACAAAGTCCTAGCGAAGGACTTCTAGGCACCTGGCGAAGGAATGTCAGAAAATAAAGCCCTAGCGAAGGACTGCTAGGCACCTGGCGAAGGACTGCCAGGATACAAAGCCCTAGCGAAGGACTGCTAGGCAACTCGCGAAGGGCTGCTGGTCACCAAGCCCTAGCGAAGGACTGCTAGGCAACTAACGAAGGGCTGCTAGTCACCAAGTCCTAGCGAAGGACTGCTAGGTGCCAGGCGAAGGACAGCTTGGGACAGAAGCCCTAGCGAAGGAATGCTAGGCACCGGGCGAAGGACAGCTCGGTATCCAAGACCTGGCGAGGGACCGCTGGGCAAAAGTCCAACCAAAGGAGCGGTTGGCATCAGGTACATTCTCCCGAGAGGAGTAGGTGAGGACGCATTCCCGTCGAGGGAACAGTAGGCGTCGGTTCGACCTAGGGCTCCATTTTGGAGGCCCAAAGTCAGAACCAAGACAGCTAAGGCTGTATAAAAATTAATATGTTACTGCTTTTTGGACTAACCCTGGATGCAGGACCGAAGGACTGAGTGACTGCAGCTCAGAGAGCCTCAAAGGAGTGAGGCAAAAGCTGAGCAGGGCGCCCCGGATGTTCCGAGCGCCCCCAAGGTGAAGACCAACCAGCAGAAGCAAAAACCGCTTCGACAGTTGACTGTCGGGGCGCCTCGGATGCTCCGGGCGCCCCCAGCACCAACTACCGAAGCAGCTCCCCTCGAAGCCAACAGATGAGAGCTTGACCCGGTCAATACGGGCGCCCCGGTCAAAGCTGATCCCGAATTTGAAGAGATCAGAAGCTGACCGAGCAAATGCCGGATCGACCGACACGTGGGGGGGGGGGGGGCGCCCCCGACAATCCGGGCACCCCCAGGGCTATATAAAGGGCCCTCGACCCCAAGGCTCAAAACAACACTTCATTCAACGCAATCACGCTCTTCCGCTCCCGCGCTCTGCTCCAGAAACCTCCTGACTCGAGATACAAGCGCCGACGACGTCCCTCTGCTCCAAGAAACATTCTACATCGGACGTCGGTAACAAAGAGAGATATTTTACTTTTGTGCTTACTATACTGCAATTGTAATATTTATTTGTAAACCGATTTGCGCACTTATAGAATTGCCCGCAGAAAACGATCAACGACCGTGGGCCTTGGAGTAGGAGTCGACCTTGTTAGTGATATGAGAGAAGTGTCCTAAGGCAATCGCCTTATGATTGTAAAACATTTATATTAATAAATGATAATTCACTATTTGAGTATACATGCTTGTGTATTTGATTGGGATCTTAAACTCATCTACTGAATGTCCGCAATACAACTCACAGCATAAGAGAATTTGTGATGAGATCACAACTAGTGATTATCTCTAAATGCGCAAATGTGAAGTATTGAAAATATCCCTAGTCGATGAATTGATAAAAACGGACACTATCAATTCTGTTGAGACTAGCATGGGTTATTCTCTAATCAGCTGATTCTCACTGGCTGGTGACATTGGGATGTCCGGAGATAAACATGGATGCTAGTTAAGGGAACTAGTTCATTGGAGTGACTAGCTGTAAGACTTCATATGAGAATCTACATGTAGATATGTCAATGAAGATCTTACTGCGGCTTAAGTGCGATGTTCCTTTGACTTGCGGTGTTCAAGTCATCTTGGTCATGGAGACTTATACTTTGACATCTTAAGCAAGCATCTCCAAGGAGGTGTGGACCCAGGATGATCGGGTATAAGCCGAAGTGCCCGAAGATGTTTGAACAGCCTACAAAGGATTCACCACTCCTTGCGAGGAGATGTATACCCAGGCCTATCGTCGGATTGTTACTCAAAGCCTCTGGCCAGAGCATATCATGTTTAGAGTGAGAGTCTCTAAAATACATGAGAGTAATTAGAAATCCAAAGGACGAGTAAGACATTACTTGGGCTAGGTGTGACGTAGTCAGCCTAGTGGGGACTGACACCATAGACCGTGTCCTGAACCAAGTGGGTATAAGGTGGTGAAGCGAATGGGGCACGATTCATTAGAGCTGCTGAAGGGTTTCAGAATAATTTCTTCTGAGGTCAAACCGTTGATCTTTTGATTAATTGGGGATCATGATGTACTACTAGGTGCCACTCATGATCGTTCTATAATTTGTTGATTATAGACGGCCAACATAAATCGAAAGCCTATTTAGTCACACGCAGTACGAGTAATCCGAGGGATTTAAAACGAGTTAAAAATTGGATTTTCCGATCAAGAGAAATAAGTCGAATCTGAGTTAGTCAGAGGCGCAATGGAAGCTAAAAAATGGCTAAGTCTTTTGAAGGCTTTTTGGGCGAATTAAATGAGTTTAATTCGCGACGGTTCGGGTTGGTTTTGGCCGGCCAAAGAGGGTGTTAAACCCTCTTTGGTGGCCGGCCAAATAGAGGAGAATAAACCAATTTAATTGGTTTAATTAATTAAATAAATCTAGTACGATTTATTTTATAAATTATGGATAAATAAATTTGTATAAAGAAATTTATATAAATAAATTTATAGAAATTTATTCTTTTATGGAAGATTAAAATAATCCATGAATTGGGTTTATTTTAATTTTATAAAATCAATTATGAATTGATTTATCCATAATAAGAAAGTTTATAAATTTCTTATAAAATTTATTTCATAATTTAAAGAGAAGAAGAATTAGTTTTTATTATAAATTAGTTTATAATAAAGACTTGATTTAAACGGAATTAATTCATAAGAATTTATAGGATAAATTTCTTATGATAAATAATTAGTTTTATTATAAAGTTAGTTATAATAAAATTCATAAGAGAATTTATAGGATAAATCTCTTATGATAACTAATTTGTTTTATTATAAATTGTTTATAATAAGACTAGGCTTAAAAGGAATAAGCAATAAGAAAATTTATAAGATAAATTTCTTATAACTAATTCCGTTAATTCGGTTTAGAGGGAGACTTAGCAAAGGAGTTGCTACTATATAAAGGAACCAAAGGCTAGCCCTTAATTCCAATCAATACAATTAAGAGATTAATTATTCTCTCCCTCTCTCTCTCTCCTCCTCCTCTTCTCCTTCCCATTAGGGCCGGCGCCCTTCCTCTTGCTTAGGGCCGGCGCCTCCCTCTCACACCCTAGGGCCGGCGCATCCTAGGGTTGCCGTGAGCTATACGAAGAAGAAGAACCACAACAAGAAGAAGAAGAAGCGGATAGCGACTCCTCTCCTCTCGGAATTCGATTCCGTTACTTCTTGTTGGTTAGTTTTCCTAATTTTCTCTTAACCTTCTAGTTGTGCCTTCCGAGAATCTAGTAGTTCTCGTCGGCACAAAACTCGTGACTTTGCGAAGTCATCCCGAAGAGAACTCGGCGTGGACGCGAATAGAGGCGAAGCTTCCAAGGGACGCTACGGTTGGATCTCGTCCCTTTCTTCAAGTTACGCGAGGTATAAAAGTAAATTAGTTTACTTTTCCGCAAACTTTTATTTCATGATTATGTCGATACACTATAAGGTTGCATGCTAGATACGAAGTTAAAATAATTTAGGAAATTATTTTATGCAAACTCTTCCGCTGCACGTAAAAATTTTAAATTTTACGAACTCGTATCCTTGTCGACATGCACCCGGTCCCAACAGTGGTATCAGAGCCGGTTAGTGTTCGACTTAATCAAATAATTGTTTTGTGGAAAACTTTGTCATGATCTCAATTTCGGAAAAAATTTTCAATTATGGAAACTTTCAAATTATAATAAATTTTAGATTTAGGAATTTCAAAGTTTGGAAATCCTCATGAAATTTCGCAAACGTTTGAAATTTTCTATTTCTGAAATTTTATAATAATTTCGAAACTTCCCATCTTTGGAAACTTTCCAATTTTGGAAATTTTTCTATTTTAGAAATTTTCCAATTTTGGAAATATGTAAGTTTTCTTTGTACCGGAAACTTACAATTATTCTGAAAATCAATTTTCGAAATCTCGCAATTTTGGGCACTTTCTTTTAAGAAAGTCTAGACAAATTCATGGACAGTTAATTGACAATTAAATTTGAATTGGTTTTTAAATTGACAACAAAATTCTTTATTTTGGATTGAGCCTCGGGGAGCCGTCCAATTTAAAGTTAGTTGTTGTAATTTAATTTCCCAATTTTAATTGAAATTGTCATGTTTGATTGGATTGAGCCTCGGGGAGCCGTCCAATTGGATTTACAACACATTACTTTTCTTTGGGTATCTGAGCCTCGGGGAGCCACCCTTAGAAAACAATTTGTTGTAATTAATTAAATCCATGAATAAAATATGTTTAAGAGGTGATGCTCTTACATATTGTTGTCTCCAAAATTAATTAGGAAAATGGTTTCCTATAGAGTTTCTTAAATGAGATTTTCATGAAAATAATATGTAGTTGAATTAAGGGATTTGTCTCTTAATTTAACAAGATTTGATTTAGAGAAATCAAAGTCTTGAACATATTATTTCCGAAATTAATTATGACAATTTAGGAAATTGTTTCCCAAAACAATTCCTTTAATAAAGTATGAAATTATGATTAGGAAATCCGGTTCCTAATTTAATTCATGAGACTTGATAAATTAAGTCACATACATACTTTATTAAGGAAATCGTTAGTCATGACATAATTTTATGTCATGAATGTGCTTAAAAGGAATGAGACCCAAAACCCCTTACAAAATATTAAGGCCAACACCTTCCATTAATATGGTTAGAATCGGAGTTTTGTTTCTCGCTTGGGTTGATGGACACATCCATGCCCGACTTGAACCTCAACATGTTCAAACCATGGAATTAGTTTATGAATAATATAGTTCGAGTCAGAGGTCAATCATTAGTTTTGGTTGTTGGACACATCCAAGCCTGACTAAGCGGTTGAATGAGCTCCAACCATGTTAAAACTATTTCTTGATTAATGGGTCAGCCTTAAGCTTGGAGCATCGATTTGTTGTGCCACAGCCAAGGTCGATGCAAAGAGAGGTGCAGTTGGGTGCTATGTATAATGATACATACTTGTTAATGAGTTAACAACCCAATGTTTTATGCAAACATTCAATTAGTTGATAGCATAATGTGATAGTTACATATATGTGATGTGTAATCGGTATAATTACCTACCTTCATAGCTAAGAGAACTTGATGGCCACAGCCATGGTTGTTCTTATCTATGGTTGGATATCAACCTATTTGGAGATGTTCCTACGATCTCCCGAATTGATAATAAGGGTGACTCAATTCGAAAAATAAATAGGATTTAATTTATGTATGTTGATACATTCTTTAATAATCTTCTCACATAATCTCAATTTGTATTTCTAGGTTAATCACTCGATCATGTCTTCTCTGAATTTGCCTTCCATCTTGGACACCAAACAAATTAACTGGGCCTAACTTCATGGACTGGCTTCGAAACCTGAGGATAGTCCTTAAGGCAGAAAAGCCTGCTTGTGTCCTTGAAGATCAACTTCCA
>JAGFNQ010005306.1:0-33973 GCA_024364735.1 Boesenbergia rotunda
ATTTTGAAATAATAGGGAATTAAATAAAAATAAAATACAAAAAAATTAGTGCATGCACCAAGGATTGAACCTTGGACCTCTTTTACAACCATACATGCTCTAACCAATTCACCTAGCAAGGGAGTGCTATGAGGAAATGAAGTGGATTGTGGTTAAGTCTTAGGGAAAATGAATGGTCATCCACCATGACTTTTCACTTGCCCTCCTTGATGTGTTATAAAGAGGGAGATTGGGAGTTACTTTCTTCCTTCCATCAATTCCACCTTTCTTCTTCCTCCTCCCTCACTCTAGCCGAAACTTCAAGGAAGGTTTTCTTTTGGAAAACTTCACAAGAGGGCTCAATCTTCAAGAGCTAAGGGTCATCTACAAGGTTACAAGGGCTAAGGGTGATCAAGGGACAACAAGATCTTCATCATCTTCCCTTTTTAAGGTCTAAAAACCAAGATAACCCAAGGTAAGACTCCCTCACCTATGGTATAATGGTTTTTGAGTTATTTTCATGATACAAGGAATTGTTTGAACCATATATGAAGAAACACCAAAGTTAGGGCTACCAAGGGTTTCGGCCACCATAGGTTCTATGGTTTGGTTTGGATCCAACTCTTTAATATTGTTCCTTATGTTTTCCTATGTGGTAAGAGATGTTAATAGGGGTTATGTGAAAGTTTTTCATGATTTAAGGCCCTAGTAACTTTCGGCCAAGATGGGTTTTAGGGCAAGGGGTTAGGGTTAACTCCAAGCAAGGGTTCAAATGTCTTTCTATGGAAGTATATGTGAGTTATAGGATGTAAATTTGCAACTTTATGAATTTATTCATGTGATGGTGACCCATTAGGGTTTCGGCCAAGGTCCCAAGGTGGGGCTAGGGTTTAGGATTTACTCCAATCATGGGGTTTAATGGCTCTCTATGGTCTTGTATGTAATGTATGGATGTAAATTTGCAACTTTATAAATTTATTCATGTGATGGTGACCCATTAGGGTTTCGGCCAAGGTCCCAAGGTGGGGCTAGGGTTTAGGATTTCTCCAATCATGAGGTTTAATGGCTCTCTATGGTCTTGTATGCAATGTATGGGTGTTCTTTTACTTATGGAACCCTTCCTATTGATTGAATGGTGGAGTTTCATGCCAAGGAACTTTCGGCCAACTCCCAAGATTTAGAGTTTGGGTTGGGTTAAGACCACAAGGATGCATGTTTGTAGGGTATTATGATGTATTTAGATGTTTAGTGTGTTGGAAGAATGTTTATGCCAATTGAAACCCTAGCTTAAGTGTCATGAATTATATGTTAGGTCACTTGTAATGATGATTCATAAATGTTTAGACATGTGCCATGAACCCAAGGAAATGTATCATGTATGAAAGGACCTAGGCATGTTTTTCCATGTGCCATGACCATGCATGTTTTTATGAATTAAGATGCTAATTATGTAGGTATGCCATGATTTAGGAATGATATGTATGCATACCATGATTTATGAATAATATGAATGTATGCCATGATTTATGAATGATATGTATGCATGTCTTGTTTATGGATGAAATGATGAATGAAGTTAAAGTTCATGCCTTCAAGGCATAATGGTGATATGGAATGAGAATGATGAATGAAATGAGGTTCATGCCTTCAAGGCATAATGATGATGTTAAGCATTAAGAATGAATGAATATGCTATGTATGTTTGTGAATGAAGAAGCATGTGAAAGTATTTTATTTTAAGAATGGGCTTGTACCGGACTTGAATAAGGTCCACGGTTCTGGACTACCGATGAAGCTGTCCACGGTTCAGGACTACCGATGAAGCTGTCCTTACGGTTCGAGACTACCGATGAAGCTGTCCTTACCCTAGTAGGTCGAGATTAGCTACCTCGTATTTACTTAGGGATGCGCGCATATGATGAATGAATGTGGTACAAGCCAGGGCCCCAATGAATGTTATGATTATGTTTAAGTAATGAAAAGTATGATTTTAAACTAAGCATCCTTATGAGATATGCATTTGCCCATGCATCCATCCATGTTATGCATTATGTTTATGAAAAGTATGTTTATGAAAAGTATGTTTATGAAAAGTACGTTTATGCAAGGTATGTTGATGCAAAGTATGATAATTCAAAGTATGTTCATGTTAATTATGATGCCATGATTATGTTTATATTCATGTTAATTATGATGCCATGATTATGTTTATTGTTCATGTTAATTATGATGCCATGATTATGGTTATGTTCATGTTAATTATGATGCCATGATTATGTTTATGTTCATGTTAATTATGATGCCATGATTATGTTTATTGTTCATGTTAATTATGATGCCATGATTATGGTTATGTTCATGTTAATTATGATGCCATGATTATGTTTATGTTCATGTTAATTATGATGCCATGATTATGTTTATGTTCATGCTAAGTTATGATGCCATGATTTCATTTATATTCATGCTTAAGTATGATGCCACGGTATCTATGTACATGCTAAATCCGGATGCCATGATTTCATTTATGGTTATGCTAAAATGATGATGCCATGATTGTGTAGACGTTCATGATAAGAAGTATGCTATGATATGTAGGATTGAAGCATGATGTTCATGTTTATACGACGTATGGATTTTGTGAGTAGGAGAAGGGTTTTACTAAGCCTCCGTGCTTATAGTCTTATTTTCTTATACCGCAGATCCAGCAAGAGATTTCTAAGGGAAGCAGCAGGAGAGGCTAGAACAGGGATGTGTAGTAGTGACATGGCCAAGGAACCCTCTCGTTTCACTTATTGCTTGTTTTATGATCTGACAATGCTTACTTTGGGTCATGTTCTACTTATAATAGTTATGCCTAAGAAACAACCTATTATTCGTGAAGTTATGGATAAATTACTTGCTACCTGAAATGCTTATGAATAAGTCATGGAAAGTTGATATCATGATGCTATGCATGCTGATAATATGTTACCTGAAATGCTTATGAATAAGTTATGGAAAGTTGATGTTATGATGTTAGGTATGCTAGTAATATGTTAAGCATAATGTCACCATGTCCATGAATGATAACCCAGACATGTGTATATGATTTAAGTACTAGTTATTCCGCTGCATTAAGATGTTACATATGCATATGTATGTTTAGCGTAACGCCGCTTAAGAAAAAGAAAAAAAAACAAAAAAAGCGGGCGTTACAATTCCTCCCTTGCTCCGTGACCGAATGCGTCCTTTAGGATGAGAAGAAAACAAGAGAAGAAGAAGAGGAGATGTCCTCTTCTTCCTTTCTACCGCCGGCGGCCAAGGGATGAGAGGAGAGGAGAGTTATTGATTAGGGGAGAGAGGGAGAGAGGTTGGGTTTATATAGGGGTTTAGTTAGTTTAATTAGAAAAAATTTTCCAATTAAATATAGATTGATTATAAAAATTTATATAGAATAATTCCATAATTAATCCATGACTAATTCATGATTATTCCATCCAAAATTTTATATAGAATAATTCGATAATTATTTTATGATTAATTCTTTAATTAATTTTGAGATTAATAATTAAATTAATCCCAAATTAATTCTTTAAATAATCCGGCCTTTTATCATGACTCTAATGGGGCTTGATTGGGCTAAGATAGGAACCATGAGGAGGAGTTGGTTCTTGGCCCTCTAATGGATCCAAACCCGATCCATTAAATGGAGATTCATTTCACTAAAAGATCCCACTGTACTTCCTCACCAACCCCCATATTTTCATATGGCTCCACCTATTACGAATCGTCTATCTCCCCCTGTTTAAGATATCGCATGGCCGATAATTAATTCAATTTACTGATAATTAAATTAATTATCTTCTTGATCCTTGATTAGTACCACTCAACTTTTTCGACATGCCGGACCATGGTCCACTTGCAAGATTTGGCATGAGGATCCTTTTGAGCTCACCAAGGGGGCATCATCACCTTGACTCACTAGGACACAGATTCCGTCAATAATTCAATGATACATCATATTATTAATATTATTTCCCAACTTACTGGGTCTATCAATCTAACAGAATAGATATCACCCATGGGTAAATCAACGAAACAATAGTTAATAATATATGCCCGCCATTATTTCGGGATTCAGAGATCGTACTCCATAATAGCATCCGAGGTCTAATCCAATTTACTAGGTCAGTACAAAAATTGGATGACCTCTCTTTTGGTCCTACTCAATGTACATAAAGTACACTAGTGTAATCCTATGGTTAAGATAAACGACACCTGATTACACTACAACCATTTTGATTGGTTTGTCCAACTCCATCTCGGTTGTGAGCCTCTTTCTTATGCATCGGTAAGGGACCTGATAACATGATCTTCTGTGCGACACCAGGCACCATGCTATCTACAATGCCAAGCATTAGACATTTAGTTCACATACTAATATAAACATAAACGTGCACTGTGTGACTTCTGATTCTCTTTAAAATGTAGATGTATCTTTAAACCAAAAAGCAAGTTTTCAGTATACATCCTAACACTTGGTATAGCAGGTACGATAAGCTGAGTGGCACGGGCTTTGAGGCATGCGTGAAGGATGGCATGGAGGCATGCTAGAGGCTTGCGTCCATCTGAGGGACGGGAGCCAAAGATGAAGAGGGTGCGAGGAAATAGTCGAGGCTGCTGGTGAGGAGTCAGCTGAGTCGTGAGTGTTGGTGCAGGAAGCACCATATCGAACCTTGTTTTGATATTGGCAAAGGTTTCAAAGTTAAGTTTATTTGTGATCTAACAATATTCACTGAGTATGCCAGGATACAAAGCCCTAGCGAAGGACTGCTAGGCACTGGCGAAGGACTGCCAGTATCCAAGCCCTAGCGAAGGACTGCTAGGCACTGGTGAAGGACTACCAGTATTCAAGCCCTAGCGAAGGACTGCTAGGCAACTGGCGAAGGACTGCCAGCATCCAAGACCTGGCAAAGGACCGTCAGGCAAAAGTCCAACCAAAGGAGCGGTTGGCATCATGTAAATTCTCCCGAGAGGAGTAGGTGAGGACGCGTTCCCCGTCGAGGGAACAGTAGGCGTCGGTTCGACCTAGGGCTCCATTTTGGAGACCAAAGTCAGAACCAAGACAGCTAAGGCTGTATAAACTAACCAATTAATGTCTTGTTGTGTTTTTGGACTAACCCTGGATGCAGGACCGAAGGAACGAGTGTCTGCAGCTCAGAGAGCCTCAAAGGAGTGAGGCAATAGCTGACCAGGGCGCCCGGAGTGTCCCGGGAGCCCCCAAGGTGAACACAAAACACACAAACAAGAAGCGCACTTCGACAGTACAACCTGCGGGCGCCCCCGTGCTCCCGGGCGCCCCCGCTGCTCCCGGGCACCCCCAGCGTCCCGGGCGCCCCCATGCGCATACCTCGAACCAAAAGCCTTCGAAGCCAGAAGATAAGATTTGACCCGGTCAACCCGGGCGCCCCGAGCGCTCCCGGCGCCCCGGTCAAAGCGGATCCCGAAGATAAGGGGATCAGACGCTGACCGAGATCGAACCGGATCGAAAGCCACGTGGGGGGCGCCCCCGACATCCCGGGCGCCCCCAGGCCCTATATAAAGGGCCCTCGACCAAGGCTTCAAGGAATCAACTCTCTCAACGCCTCAAAGCTCTTCTACGCTCGTGCCTTGCTCCAGAAACATTCCAACTCGAGCTGACGACGTCCCGCTGCCCTGAAAAAGTCAATCCACTCCGGACGTCGGTAACGAAGAGCGCAATTCTTTATTATTATTTTAGTGCACTTACTTTGTAACTAAATTCTGTAACCTATTATTACGCTTCATATAGAATTGCCCAAAGTAAACGGTCAACGACCGTGGGCCTTGGAGTAGGAGTCAACACAGGCTCCGAACCAAGTAAAATCGACTGTGCCTCTGTGTTGTGTTTTTCTTTTCAACTTCCGCTGTGCAATTTCTCTTAGTTTTAAAATCCGAACGATTACCGATATTCACCCCCCTCTATCGGTTCTCTCGATCCAACAGTGAGGTTACGAGTGCTGAGTGATTATACTCAGAAAATCTTAGGGTTCGAGTGCTGAGAGAAGTATACTCGGGAAGGAAAACCCTAGGTGTGTGAGTGGACCATTCGACTGGCCTTGGGGCAGTCGACTGATAAAACTCACAGAATGTAGTCGACCTGGGACCAGTCGACTGCTCTGGGAGCAGTCGACCTGGGACCAGTCGACTGCTCTGGGAGCAGTCGACTGGTAGGTGGCTGGTGAGAGGCAGAAAATTCGAATGTTAGGGTTGCAACGGTCGATATCAGTGGGACCAGTCGACTGCCGTGGGAGCAGTCGACTGGTGGCGAGGGATTCAGCCCTTAGTTCTATTTAAGAGGACTTCGAGTTGGCTGAGACTCTTGACGAATTTGGCTTTGGGTAAGAGCAAAATAGTAGTCTTGGTGCTCAGATATTGTCGAGGTGTTGTGGCGAGGTTTCTCCACCCACAAGGTGCGATAAGAGCTAGCCGGAGGTCATCCGGGGTGTGATCTACCTAAGGATTCTTGGATTAGTCACCTCTTGGAGGTGGATACCATGTAAATCGGTATTGTTAGCATTGTTTACATTGTTTGTTTTGTTTTGTTGTATTTCTGCTTGCATAACTTACAATGCAGGAACAAGAAAGCCGAGATTTGCTATTCACCCCCTCTAGCAACCGTCATCGATCTAACAAGGTCCAGGGATCTTGATTCATGGACGCTAGGGACCATGCCCGAAGACTCTCCCAAGAACATGAATCCTTTTGGTTGACTAACAACCCTCCCAATATGACAAGGCACCACCTGTGTATCTTTTGTGACACGTAGTGCAGTGACTTGTGGTATATCCTCTTGTACAGTTGGTACTAAGGTCAGAACATTCCCTCTTAATTCTTCAAGAACTAGTCTACTTATGACATTATGGTTCTCACATAGTCTTCTTCTAAGAATTTGGTATTCATCCCAATGATTACCCTCTGATCCTTAGGACTATAGAACCACCTTTCATTCCTCTAGGATAGCCTACGAACAAGCGCACGTGATTCCAATCTTATCAGTATCCCCTCTCTGCACATGTGCTGAGCTATCCCATGTCCGAATATGTCATAGACTTGGCTTTCGCCCAGTCCACATATCTACGGGAGTAGAAGGTACTAACCTAGATGGTATCAAGTATGTACGCTGCCGTTTCTAGAGCATATTCCCAGAACGAATCTGGCAAGTTGGAGCAGCCCATCATTGTCCTAACCATCTCTATAAGAGCCCTTTTCCATCGCTCTACTGCACCATTGTGTTGGGGTGAAACGGGTGCAGTCAATTGGGATTGAATCTCAGCCTCTAATAAGTAAGTCCTAAACTTTCCCAAGAGGTCCCCACCACCACGATCCGATCGTAGTGTCTTGATATTGTTACCTTGATGTTTCTCCACAACCGTCTTGAATTCTTTTGAACTAATCAAAGATTCAGACTTGCGACCATCAAGTAAATGTATCCATAACTTTGAATATTCGTCTCATGAAGTATTCAAAGCTATCTCTATCCTCGATATACATAGGACTTCACAAATCAGAATGAACCAATTCTAACATATCTTTGGCCCTATACCCCTATGCATTGAAAGGCCTCTTGGTCATCTTACCTTCCAAGCAAAATTCAAAGGTTAGGAGATCCTCCACCACCAATGAACCCAGGGGCCCATTGGCTATCAACCTCTGAATCCTACTAAGGTTAATATGACCAAACCTAAGGTGCCAAAGATATGTCTGATTAATCTTAGAAGGCTCCTTTCTGGTATTCAAGTTAGATGATGTGATATTTACTTCAGTGTGCATCGTGGGAGTTATTGGTTCTAGAGTATACAGATTGCCAACCATTGTACCCGAACAGATAATCTCTCTATTTCTCTTAATAACAACTTTATTACCAAAAGCAACAGAATATCCTTTATTTACTTAGAAACCGAAATCAGATTCTTTCTAAACGAGGGTACAAAAAGACAATCTCTCAGAACTAATACTTTATTTCTCTCAAAAGATAAATAGAAAACTCCCACTGCAACTGCTGTAACTTTTGTAGCATCACCCATATTGACCACGATTTCTTCATCCACTAGCCGTCGGGTTTCCTGGAACCCCTGCAGAGTATTGCAGACATGGTCAGTGGCTCCCGTATCTACAAACCAGGTACTGGTAGATAACACAGCTAAACTTGTTTCAAAGACTAAGGCTGAAGAAAGACCTATGCTTTGGCGACGGGGACAGTCCGCCTTCCAGTGCCCAGTTTTCTTGCACATGAAACACTTGCCTTTCGACTTCTTCACACCAGTTCGGGGTCCTTGCGATGCTCCTGCCTTCTTGAACCCTCCTCATTTCTTCTTCTTCCTGCCTTTCGGCTCAGAAGAAGAAACCCTTTGAGTCACTAAGGTCTGTGAGTTCTGACGAAAGAGGGCCTCTGTCGCCTGGAGTTCTCCTAGCAGTTCACCCAATGTATAATCCCTTTTGTTCATATTATAGTTGAGCCTGAACTGCTCAAACCTCTTTGGCAGAGACTGGAGTATAATATTGACCTGGGATTCCCCGTCGATCTGTGCTCCCAGTACCTCAATCTCATTGAGGTGCACCATCATCTTTAGGACATGATCCCTCACGGGTGTCCCTTCGACCATAGTGGTCAACATTGTAACGCCCACCCCTCCTCACCTTATAAAAAGGGAAAGGCGGAGCTACGCGAACATACATACATAAATATATACCTTAACGCAATGGAAAATTTTAAAACATGTAAACATATCTTAAAACATGGGAGCATGCTTGGTATTCATGTGCATAACTTGGTTCAAAACTTTTAATTCAAAAAGTACATTAAGCAATCATGTGAACTTATGACATATAAGACTCTAGATGGGGAACGAGCTACTAAGCCCCAGCAAGGCATTTATATGAGAGGAACCTTAGACTCAACTACAACCTATGGCCTAAGCCGTGGCATATGAGTACGTACACCATATAGAAGCATGTGAGCATTAACATAGGTTTTAGGGTTTACACATGGAATTTAAAGGTATGAATCAGACTACATAGGCATCAACATTAACACCCTAGAGCATGTTACATAATCCATATTGAGTCTTTAAACAAGCAAGTTCTAAACATGAATTCCATGACAAGTGCTAGTTATAGAAATATCATATTTTACGAATGAACACAAAACATAGCATGTTGTACTATATGAACAAACATTAAATATAGTATGGTATATTAGTATAACAATCTAACATCAACAAGTGTATCAATGCAGAAACTTAAGACATGGATAAGTTCTTGATTCATAAGCAAGCATAAGTAACAGGATCTCTTCCACCGTGCCACTTCCACACACATCTTTGCTCCTCCTGCTGCTCCCTTTAGTTTAGCATGCCGTTACCCTTTTCTACAGTATAATGAAACACTAAACTATAAGCATATAAGCTTAGTAAGATCCTTTCCTACTCACAAAAACCATGCGTCATGAATTGAACATAGAGAAAGTTAAACAACAACATATGGAAAGAATATTCATATCACAAGAGTACTTCAATTTCAAGTATTGTAATTCAAGTAGGCACATAATATGAGATAAATGTTTTTATGCATGAGGGATGTTTTTTTGAAAACATATATGTATTGGTACTTGAACATAACTCTCAACATAAGGGTCCAGCATTGTACCACATTCATAATTTGCACGCATCCCTTAGATAGATACGAGGTAGCTAATCCCGACCTACTAGAGAACTAGGCAACCTTCGGCCTAGGGGCAACGTAGGAGCCCATCCCAAGGACTTTTTAGGGTCCGGTATAAGCCCATACAAAAGTAAAATAGCTTATCATATTTCATTACTTTTCATAAAGAATGCTCTTAGCTTCTTTTAGGCATTCCATCATACATAAGTCATGCATAACATAGGTATGCCCTAAAGGGCCTAAACATAATCATGATTCGGAGCATAACATAAAGCATACATGAATAAGGCCTAACATAATCATAAAGTAACATAGAAGCATGCCAACATTATTATGTCATTTAATAAATCATGGAAATATGTTCCTGATCTCTTAAGCAAATAGAAAGCATACTTAGGGTTTTTAGCCTCCTCCTAGGCCTAAAGCTAGGACTTGGCTGAACCCCTCCTTCCCTCTTCAAGCAACATAAGAAATCATAAGATCATGCCAACATTCATATAACCCATCACATATCATGGGAAGTCATTTGCAAGCATAGTTGGGGTTTGATTCTAATCATAGTCATGGTTCTAGGGCTTGGCTGAAACCCTTGTCCCCCCTTCAAGCAACATAAGAAATCATAAAATCATGCCAACATTCATATAACACATCACATATCATGGGAAGTCATTTGTAAGCATTATTGGGGTTTAATTCTAATCATAGTCATGGTTCTAGGGCTTGGTTGAAACCTTCAAGGGGCCTACTCTATGATTTAAGCAACATACACCCAAAGCAATTATACTATAGGTGATGGGAGACTTACTTCTTTTGCTTGGTTACCACCAATCTATATACTCTTAAATTGAGAGCGATGAAGACCTCCTTTCTCTTAGGATCTCCTTTGTTCTTCTCGCCTTCTAAGGGATCTTAAGTCTTCAAAAGATCTCCCTTGTAAAGCTTTCTAGGGATGAAACCCTAGATGGGGTTTTCGAAAATGGGATAGGGAGAGGGTGAGTTTCGGTGGGGGTGGAAGAAGGAGGAAGAAGGGAACAAATTTCTGATGCCTCTTGTCTCTTCACTCATCCCTATTTATACTAAGTGATAGGGCAAGATGCCTCTTCACAAGTGCCTCTTTACCTTGTGCCTCTTTACATGGTGCATCTTCGCATCCCCTACCCTTAACTAGAATTTTCCTCTCCTTGTTAATAGCACACTCCTGCTGGTGCCACTGGTTATCATATGTATCATAAGGCTTTGCTACCACCTAAGGTCCATGGTTCAAACCTTGGCAAATGGTACTTTTTGGTTCTTTCCCCTTTTTTTTGAAAAGCCCACATAAAGTCTATTAAGAATTATACTATAATTCCACATAAAATCCATTAAGAATTATATTAAAATCCATATTAGTGTTCATGTAAAAATTGAGAGGATTTTACGGGCATTACAATCCCCCATACTTTTAAAGAGTTCGTCCTCGAACTTAGAATAGTTCTGGGTACTTTTGTTTCATATCGTCCTCACGTTCCCAGGTGGCCTTTTCAAACTGTTGACTTCGCCATAGGACCTTTACTAAGAGCACCTCCTTGTTCCTTCACCTTTTGACTTCTCAATCTATTATCTGGATAGATCGACTTTCATAACTTAGGTCCTCTTGAACTGGCACTGTCTGCGGCTCAATCACTTGGTCTGCATTGGGAACATATTTCTTGAGCATCGAAACATCGAATACGTTGTGAATGGCTGACATCTCATGGGGCAGCTCTAGCTCATAAGCCACCTTGCCAATTCTTTTCAGGGTTTGGTATGGTCTCACATAACGCGGACTTAACTTTCCCTTCTTCCCGAATTTCATTACTCCTTTCATAGGAGCCACTCGGAGGAATACTGAATCCCCAACATTGAATTCCAAGGGCCTACGTCGCATATCCGCATAGCTCTTCTGCCAGCTCTGAGCAGTTTCTATTCTTTGGCGGATGTTCTGTATATCTCGGGTGGTGTCGTTGATGAAATCGATCTTGAGTCCCATTTCTTTCTGTTCATCGCTTTCATACCAACAGATTAGAGACCTACATCTCCTCCCGTACAAAGCTTCATAAGGTGACATTCCAATAGTAGCTTGATAGGTATTATTGTAAGCGAATTCTGCTAAGCATAAATATCGACACTAGCTCCCTTTGAATTCTAGGGCACAAGCTCGTAACATATCCTCCAGTACTTGGTTTACCTGTTCTGTTTGCCCGTCTGTCTGAGGATGAAAGGCAGTACTGAATCGTAGCTTAGTGCCAAGAGCCTTCTGAACACATTCCCAGAAATGTGAAGTAAAACGACCATCCCTATCCGAAATGATGGCCTTAGGGATTCCATGTAATCTGATAATCTCATTAGTATATAATTGAGCTAGCTGCTCCATCGAATATGTCATCTTGATTGCTAGGAAGTGAGCAGACTTCGTCAATCTGTCCACGATTACCCATATCGCATAATATCCATTCGTAGTCTTGGGCAACCCTGAAATGAAATCCATAGAGATATCTTTCCTTTTCCATTCTGGAATATGAATTGGCTGTAGAACTCCTCTGGATCTCTGGTGTTCTGTTTTAACTCTCTGGCAGGTCAGGCAGGTACTGACTGTTGGTGCAGGAAGCAACATATCGAACCTTGTTTTGATATTGGCAAAGGATTCAAAGTTAAGTTCATTTGTGATCTAATAAAGTTACTTGAGTGTGCAGAAAGAAGTCCTAGCGAAGGGCTACTATGCACCTGGCGAAGGAATGCCAGGATACAAAGCCCTAGCGAAGGACTGCTAGGCACCTGGCGAAGGAATGCCAGGATACAAAGTCCTAGCGAAGAGCTGCTAGGCACATGGTGAAGGAATGCCCGGATACAAAGACCTAGCGAAGGACTGCTAGGCACCTGGCGAAGGAATGCCAGGTACAAAGCCCTAGCGAAGGACTGCTAGGCACCTGGCGAAGGAATGCCAGGATACAAAGACCTAGCAAAGGACTGCTAGGCACCAGGCGAAGGACGGCTTGGTACTGAAGACCTGGCGAAGGACAGCTAGGCACCTAGCGAAGGACTGCTGGGCAAAAGTCCAACCGGAGGAGCCAGTTGGCATCAGGTAAATTCTCTCGAGAGGAGTAGGTGAGGACGCGTTCCCCGTCGAGGGAACATTAGGCGTCGGTTCGACCTAGGGCTCCATTTTGGAGACCCAAAGTCAGAACCAAGACAGCTAAGGCTGTATAAACTTAATACTCTATTGCTTTGTACTTGTTTAGGACTAACCCTGGATGCAGGACCGAAGGAACGAGTATCTGCAGCTCAGAGAGCCTCAAAGGAGTGAGGCAGCAGCTGACCAGGGCGCCCGGAGTGTCCCGGGCACCCCCAAGGTGAATACAAAATAGATGAAGCAAAAGGAGTGGTTCGACAGTTTATGGGCGGGGCGCCCCCGTGTTCCCGGGTGCCCCCCATGCTCCCGGGCGCCCCCAGCGTCCCAGGCTCCCCTAGCTCAAGCTAACGAAGCAAGCCAGCGAGAAGCCAACGGATAAGAGTTGACCCGGTCAACCAGGGCGCCCCCAGCGTCCCGGGCGCCCCCGTCAAATGCTGATCCTGAGTTTAAAGGGATCAGAGCTGACCGAGTGCAACTTGGATCAGCTGACACGTGGGGGGGGGGGGCGCCCCAGACGTTTCGGGAGCCCCCAGGGGCTATAAATATCCCCTCGATCTCAAGGCTTCGAACAACAATTCATCCGACGCTCCTACGCTCTTCTGCTCCCGCGCTCTGCTCCGGAAACCTCCCAACTCGAGATACAAGCGCCGACGACGTCCCTCCGCTCCGAAAATACAATCTACACTGGACGTCGGTAACGAAGAGCTATTTTTAAATTTACTATACTACTTTTGTAATATCTCTCTGTAAACTGTTTTGCGCACATATAGAATTGCCCGTAGTAAACGGTCAACGACCGTGGGCCTTGGAGTAGGAGTCGACCGCGACTCCGAACCAAGTAAAAAACTTGGTGTTTACGTGTGTTTGATTTAAATTTTCGCTGAGTAATTGCTCTAACTTTAATCCGAACGTTGTACGATATTCACCCCCCCTCTATCGTTTCTCTCGATCCAACAAGTGGTAACAGAGCAGGGAAGTTCAAATTTGGTGCAACCACCAATTTGAGAGTTTTTCGGATTTTCGTAATTATTTTATCTTTTTTAATCTTTCTCGTTAATCGAGGTTGGTGCAACACCACTCGACTTTTATTTTCAAATAAATAATATCTGTGGGTGGATTTAAAAATTGATATAACGATAAGTTAGAATTGATATTATTTTGAATTTTGAATTTTGAATTTTGAATTTTGAATTTTTTAATTTTGAATTTTCATTTTTCACCATAAGTCAGAATTGATATAACGATCAAGTGTTAAAAATTTGTCTTAAACTTTTTTATATTATTATTTTAATATTTTTCTCGAAATTCGTGCTATCTTAATTTGAGCAAATTTTTCTTTAATTCTTGTTTTACTAATTAGAATTGATAAAGCTAACTTTTTCAAAAGAAAAATTATCACAAATTATTATTATTATTTTTTTATTATTCTGCCTAGAAATTCATGCAATATTTATTTTGGGCAATTTTTTTTCTCCCGCACTACTAATCCAAGACCAAGTCTTGGTACATTTTTTAGTTATTTTGTTTGTGTGCATGGTTTATATTAAATGACCAACCAAGAGTGGAACAGTGCACGTCCACCGCTATTCTCTGGCAAGAACTTCAATTTTTGAAGAAGTCAAATGGAGTCCCTTTTGAAAGCCCACATGGACCTATGGCTGATCATCCAAACGGGATTCTCTTTTCCCGTAGAAGATGAGTTATCAATCGAGTGGGATAAATTGGATGAACGAACTCTCAACCAAATCGAGACCGATGCAAGGGCAACTGCAATTCTACAATGTGGCCTAACCAAAGAGCAACTCGAGCTAGTAGGTCCATACAGATGTGCTAGAGAAATCTGAAAAAAATTGATTAACCTTCATCAAGAGATCTCAGATGAAGAAGAAGATCAGGTAAGTTATCTTGCCCTTTCGGTCCAAGCACAAACAGCCGAGTCAATGTCTGAACCCGAATCCAAAGTCAAACCAGAATCAGACGACGAATTGACTAAGACGGTAACCGATTTTGAATTCTTTTCAAAATTAAAATTAAATAATCAAACAGATACTGTAATGGTCGAGAAAGGTATCGTTTTTATTGCAGGGAAAACTTCAAGAGAACTGCAAAAGAGGCCTCAACCAATACTTGAGTCCAACTCAGACTCAGAATCTAACGAAGAAGACAATGGAGGAGATCGAACCAAACTGATCCGATCAGCTCGTGATCACTACAAGATGCTAAAGACACAAAAAGGAAAGACGACAAGTATCAAGGGGGAGATTCCCAACCAGGAATCAAAAGGTAAATTTACAATATTTAAAAATCTAATATTTACCTCAAAGAACATAATTAATTTATATAAATTAGTTAAGGTTAATGTGTTAGAAAACTTAATTCCCAACTTTGCTGACGTTAAAAAACCCGAGTATTATTTCAATTATGATGTGACTTAGATAATTTTTCCATGTTTGCTTGCTTATTTTCCTTTGCAATCTTAATTTTTTTCTTCTTAGATTTAGATTTGGTTAGATTAAGGACCTGATTAAATTGAAACTTGAACAACCTAGTATTAGGACAAGGTTTGATGATAGTACGTTAGGGAAGCCTGACTAAGGAGTCAAGTAGGGTAAGGAGTACTCTATTTTATCTTTTTAATCCGGTGGAACTAGCCGAAGCTACCTCTCCGAATCCTAAACTAATTAGACCAAAGTTTCTCAGAAAATAATTTGAAAATGATCTTTCTTTAAAAGGTTTTGTCTAGCAAAGGGTTGTTGATCCAATAAGGCTACGACCAAAGAAGGCCTCTGTGCCTCGCCAAGACCTGGAAGCCAATTATCGAAACTTACTTTCAAATTGTCGTTTGTTAAACTTGAATCTAACACAAGCTTCAATCAAATCATAGCCTTTAATTTAAATTCAAAGATAAAATTTAAAGCATCTCACAAAACAGATAAGAATACCTTGTTTTGTCACTTAGAAATGGGTGAGATGCTCAGGACCTAAAAGTTTAGTCCAACCCAATCAACTGTACAAATCAAATTCAACTTAATTATGCTCAATTAATTATTATCAAATTCAACTTAATTATTCTCAATTAATTATTATCAAATTTAACTTAATTATTTTCAATTAATTATTCTCAAAATTCAACTTAATTATTTTTAATTAATTATTCTCAATTTCAACTTAATTATTTTCAAAACTCAACTTAACAATTTTTAAAATTCAAAGTTAAAATTCTAATTAATTTCAAAATCCTCAAAAATCATTTTAACTTTTAAACTAAGGTTTAATGTTTCAAAATTAACCATTTTTTTAAATATTTATCTCACACAACCCATAAGGTTAACATGTTTGACCACGTAGAACTGAGTGAGACATCTAGGACCTAAAAGCATGATTCACTATCCTTTTAAATAAAAAAGTTTGCAAAAGTTATTCAAACTTACCTCTAATTTTTAATTTATTGTACTGTACCATACTTTTTCATTCCTAACATTTTTTTAATTTCATATCAAATATCACAATAAATAAAGTCTAGGGCATGTTCTGAATTAGTTATTGATTGGTCAAACATGGTCACCATAGTCAAACCTGGTCAACACTGAAATCCCTTAAGGAACTCAGATAAAAGTCAGTCTGTGTCGCATACAGGGTCTTCTTAATCTTTTTCGAAAAATTTAGATTTTTCAAAAACCTTATGCTCTAAAAATTATTATCATCTCAAAATAAGGTTTTCAAAAATTGGCTCTAAAACCTTGGTATATTACTTTGAAAAACCATTATCATTTCAATTTTTTTGGGCTTATGCTTTAAAAATTATCTTCATTTCAACATGTGATTTTAAAAATTTATCTCCTTAAAAGTTATCATATCTAGAAGGTTATTAAAAATTATTCTTTTGATTTTAATAAACCCTAAAGACACAGAGGAAGGTCCACTTCATGATCTACAAGGACTCCTAGGATGTGTAAAATTTAAGGGGAGTTTGAGTCAAAAGAAGAATTTCTGAAATATTTTTGGTAATTATTTGTTTTGAAGTTATTAAATAATTCTTATAATTTAAATCAAACCCTAAAACTCAGAGGAAGATTGCTTGTAGTCAACAAGCTTCCTAGGACTAGGTCAAGTTTAGGGGGAGATCAAATTAAAAGAATTATTGAACATTTTCAAAATTATATGTTTTCATGCACTGCAAGTTTAAAATCCTTTTGAAAACTTAAATAATTTTTCTTTCAAAATACTATTATTTTATTTTTCAAAATTCTTGTGGCTTATGAAGTTACTTTTATAATATTTACTTGGGTTGAAAAATTTCTAGGACAATTAGGAAATGCTCTTATAGTTAACAAGGTTTCCTAGGATTGTGTCAGACTGGAAAAGACACCTAGTCAAGTAAAATATTATGTTTTCAAAATGCATAATACTTTTCAAAAATTACTCATATTTTTCAAAGTCTAATAGTTTTCAAAAATAGTACTTAGACTTTCTAAAAAGGCTCAATCGGTTTTTTTAAAAAGTACTTGCATATTTTTCAAAAATGCATATTTTTTTTTAAAAAAAGTACTTATATTTTTTCAAAAATTGCATAATATATTTCAAAAGTACTTCTATAATGTTTTCAAAAAGGTACTAATACTTTTCTAAGGCAATAGTATTCTAAGTACGTGTATTTTCTAAATATTTATCTATAAATATAAAATCTTTTTTTCAAAATTGGACAATACCTTTCAAAGTGGAGTTTTATTGGTGCAATTTAAGCTTTTTGCTTGGCTTTCAAGAGTTATACTAAGTATTTTTATGTCTTCAAAATTCATAGGCTCTGATACACAAACTTTTTCTTAAAACTTATTTTAAAATACATTTCTTTATTGACATATATATAGCCAAGGGGGAGAACAAGAAAGTGAGAAAGGAACCTTTTTTATCTCCTTTTCGAAAAGCAAAAATTTCTAAGCGTTTTAAAGTTTTTATGTGCATGTTTTTCCTAAGTAAAATTTTTCTTAGTAAACAAAATTTGTCTGAGCAAAATCTTTTTGAAAATGTTGCAAATGTTCCTAAGTAAAGTTTTTTTAGTGAAAAACGTGTCTAGAAAATTCTTAAAGATTTTATTTTTTTCAAAATACACAAAGTATTTCCTGTTGGTGCAGGATGCACCTAAGTCAAACCCGTGTTTTGATAATGGCAACATAGGTCAAAAGTTAAGTCTTTCTTGTTTTCTAGCAAGTTAATCTAGTGTGGAGGAAAAGCCCTAGCGAAGGACTGCTAGGCATTGGCAAAGGAATGCCAGGAAAGAAAGCCCTAGCAAAGGATTGCTAGGCAACTGGCGAAGGACTGCCAGTATCAAGCCCTAGCGAAGGACTGCTAGGCTCCAGGCGAAGGACAGCCTGGGACTGAAGCCCTAGCGAAGGACTGCTAGGCAACTGGCGAAGGACTGCCAGTTTACAAGACCTGACAAAGGACCGTCAGGCAAAAGTCCAACTAGAGGAACGGTAGGCATCAGGTAAATTCTCCCGAGAGGAGTAGGTGAGGACGCGTTCCCCGTCGAGGGAACAGTAGGCGTCGGTTCGACCTAGGGCTCCATTTTGGAGACCAAAGTCAGAACCAAGATAGCTAAGGCTGTATAAACAAATACTTTGTTGCTTTATTGTGTTTTGGACTAACCCTGGATGCAGGACCAAAGGAAGGAGTGTCTGCAGCTCAGATAGCCTCAAAGGAATGAGGTAGTAGCTGAGTAGGGCGCCCGGAGTGTCCCGGGCGCCCCCAAGGGCCATACAAAACAAGTAAAGAAAAAAGGAGTTCGAATACATGCTGGGCCGGGCGCCCCCGTGCTCCCGGGCGCCCCGCTGCTCCCGGGCGCCCCCTGCGCTGCGGGCGCCCCCATGCGCAACATCGAACCCGAACCCCTCGAAGCCAAGGAGATAGGACTTTGACCCGGTCAATGCGGGCGCCCCGAGCGCTCCGGGCGCCCCGGTCAAAGCGGATCCAGAGGATAGACGCTGACCGAGAGCTCTGCGGATCAGAGGCCACGTGGGGGGCGCCCCCGACGTCCCGGGCGCCCCCAGGCCCTATATAAAGGGCCTTCGACCAAGGCTTCAGAACAACAGTTCTCTCAACGCCCCAAAGATCTTCTACGCTCGTGCCTTGCTCCGGAAACACTCCAACTCGAGCCGACGACGTCCCGCTGCCCTGAAAATGTCAATCCACTCCGGACGTCAGTAACGAAGATCGAATTTTTTGTTATTATTATTAGTGCACTTACTTGTAATAAATTATTGTAAACTGTTTTGCGCGTATATAGAATTGCCCAAAGTAAACGGTCAACGACCGTGGGCCTTGGAGTAGGAGTCGACACAGGCTCCGAACCAAGTAAATCGACTGTGTCTTTGTGCTGTGATTGTTTTGATTTTAATTCCGCTGCGTACGTGCTCTTTACGAAAATCCGAACGATTTCCGATATTCACCCCCCCTCTATCGGTTTTCTCGATCCAACAAGTGGTATCAGAGCGGGGAAGTTCAAACCTGGTGCAACCACCAGTTTGAAATTTTTTTTCGGATTTTTATTTTCTATTTTTTTCTTTACGAATTTCTCGCTAAATATTTCGTTCGTTTTTTTTGTTAAGCGAGGTTGGTGCAACACCCCTCGTTATTTAATTTATCCAGCACTACTAATCCAAGACCTAGTCTTGGAAAATCCTTTAAGTTTTCTTTTTCAGATTAAATGGCTATGCAAGAAGGTTTTAGCACCGCCAGACCTCCACTCTTCAGTGGAGAAGACTTTTCTTACTGGAAAAGTCGTATGGAGGTCCACCTGAAAACTCAGGTGGACATGTGGATCATTATCCAGTCCGGTCTGGAGATCCCCCGAAATGCCGAAGGACTTCCTCAGAGCTACTCTGAATGGGACAGCGCCCTAAAGCGAAAGATAGAAGCCGACGCAAAAGCTACTCAGACTCTTCAATGCGGATTGACGAAAGAGGAGCTGAACCGCGTGGGCCCTTTCAACAGTGCAAAGGAGCTATGGACAAAACTGATCGAGCTGCACGAAGGGACTTCAGATACTCGGATCAGTAAGAGGGATCTGCTACTGAACAAACTCTACACCATCAAGATGGCCGACAACGAAACAGCAGCCCAGCTCCACGCACGAATCCAAGAGGTAATGAACGGTCTTCACACAATAGGTCACAAGGTTGAAAACCGTGACCTAATAAGGTATGCTCTAAACGCCTTCCCTAGAAACACCTTGTGGGCATCTATGGTAGATGCATACAAGGTCTCTAGGGATCTTTCTAAAATAAAATTAGATGAATTGTTTTCCGAACTAGAACTGCACGAACAAACTAACACCAATATGGTCGAGAAAGGTATTGCTTTCGTTGCAGGTAAAACTGGAAGGACAACGAAGAAGAAGCCTGAACCTGAACCTGAGTCTAACTCTGACTCAAACTCAGAAGACGAAGAAGGAAAACAAACTAAGCTGGTCCGGCTCGCTCGAAGCTACTACTAGGAGCTGAAGAACCGAACCAACAAACGGAAAATCGGCCGAAGAAAGGACGAACCAGCTGAACCCGCAAACAAGCCTAATGTGACCTGCTACGAGTGCAAGAAAAAGGGCCACTACAAGTCAGAGTGCCCTAACCTAAAGGAGACAAAAAGGACGAGAAGAAAGAAGGCACTGCAAGCAACCTGGGACGAATCGTCCTCAGAAGAAGAAGAAGAGGCACCCCAGTCCAACCTCCTAGCTCTGACCGCCTCAGATAAAGTCGAGACTGAGTCAGAAACAGAACAAGAGGACGGCGAGCTGACCTTCACAGAAGACGGAGAAATTAAGGTAACTGGTTTTAATAGATTGCAATTAAGTGAGTTAATTTCATTTCTTTCTCGAGATTTGGCCAAAGCCAAACTCCGAGTCGAATCCCTCCGACAGGAAGTAAAACTCCTGAAAGAGGGAGCTGACTCTAAACCCTTAACCGAGAAGGTTCAGGAAGGAACTCCTACTCAAGTTGAAAAACTTGAAAAGGAAAACTCCTCCCTGAAAACTCAGGTTAAGGATCTTAGATCAGCATTAGAACGATTTACATCTGGTTCCAAAGGTCTTGACATGATCCTTGGAAAACAGAAATCAGTTCTAAATCGATCCGGATTGGGCTATAGAACCAAATCTCGGCAAAGATCATACTTTGCTGTACTGAATCAGTCCAGAGGTAAAATTCAGGCATGGGTACCTAAACTATACCTGAACAAACCGACTGGATCAAATCAGTATTGGATCCCCAAGGACAAGATTCACATCTTGCCCAACCATCACCGTGGCTTTAGTCCAGGGGGAGCCAAACTGAAAACTATTTTCATTATTAGATAAACTTGTTATTCTTGATTTAAATTGCTTGATTGATTGGTTATTTAATTTCTGCAATATACCATGCTTAGACTTAGGCTAGCTTAAGGACTAAACAAACTTAGCTGAAATTTGACAACATAGTATTGGGTGGAGGTGAGATGATAGTACGTTAGGGAAGCCAATTTGGCGGAACTAGCCGAAGCTACCGATCCAAGACCCAAACTAGTTAGACCAGAAATTTTTCAAAGAATTTTTGAAAATGAAATTTCATTAAAAGGCTTTGTCAAGGAAAGGGTGGATGATCCCATAAGGCTACGGCCAAAGAAGGCCTAGTGCCTCGCCAAGACCTGGAAGCCAATTTCTGAAATTCAAATTCAAATTTTTTTTTGTCAAATTCGAATCTAACACAAAATTTCAGGTATTTGTAGATTTAAACATTTTTGTTAAAATTAATTGTTTTCAAAATTAATTAAGTTTTTAAAATTTAATTGTTTTCAAAATTAATCAAAATTTTCAAAATAATTTTAACTATCAAAACCTGTCTCACAAAACCTATAAGGTTAACGTGATTGAAAACCCTAGATTTGGGTGAGACAGCAGGATTAAGACTAAGTTGGAAATTCTTTTACCTATAGGATGAGATATTCTTGTATTTGTCAAAATCATGGTCAAACCATGATTAATATAGTCAAACCATGGTCAAAGCGGTCAAACCACAGTCAAAGCAGTCAAACCATGGTCAAACCAATTTAATCATGGTCAAAAGATGACAAGACATAAAGCTTGTCCCTTTCTATACAAACCCGGGCGCCCGGGACCACACGGGCGCCCCCCCATAGCTTTTTCGTTCCCCGAGACAGAAAAGCTGCCTTGCCCTTGACCAGGGCGCTCGGAACCACGCGGGCGCCCCCATCACCTCCAATGCAGCCAAAGCTGCAAAAGCAACCTGTTGAGGGCGCCCGGGCTGTCCCGGGCGCCCCCAATCAGTCCTTCACACAGCCTTTGGCAGTAACCCTGACCAGGGCGCCCGGAACCTCCCGGGCGCCCCCATGAGTTTGCCTATAAAAGGCACCCGAACCTCCTTCACTTCCCACACCAAAATCAACCTTCTTCTCCACTTCTTACTCTTCAAGAAGACCTTGCAAGTCCTCTTCCTCAACTATGCCTCCCCGAGCCGTCCGGTATGATTATTATTTTTATTGCATTTAAATTTATTTCATGCAATATCTTTATTCTTCCTTTAACTCTCTTAACTTAGAAGACGCCGACCGAACCCGGCCAACCCCGGTGCCCAACCTAGTCCCGACCCTAGATTTCCTAATCTAGAGTTATGTAATAGGTTTGCACAAACAATCTACAAGCCTATTAAAACGAGTTATCTCAAATGGCACTTTTTTACCCAATCATGCCCTGTCGCCATGAACATCATCAACTTCTATCAATTGGACAATCTTGTCTTCTGCACGCATACCATTAATGAATCTTTATGCGCAGAATTTTACAATAATATTATTCGACAAGATAATCTTATGTTTCACACCACTGTCCAAGGGATTCCTTTGACCATCACCCCTACTCTGTTAAACCGCTTCCTAGGACTGCGACCCTCTCAGTCCACATTCTGCTGCTATCCTCCCAGGAATCCCCCATTTGATCCTCCCTATTCAGACATTACCCTAGATACCATCCACTCCTATTTCTATAGGGCCGACCTCCCCGCAAACAGACGCTTCCAAGCTGTTGAACTTCAGGCCCAGAACTATGCCTTGTATAGAGTTCTGGTCCGCTGCATCCTACCACTCTCTACCAGAGACCTAGGGACTATGAGACCCTTTCATGCTTTCCTTCTTTATGCCCTAGTCCATCACCTTGACCTAGACATTGGACTCCATATGTTTCATACCATTCTGCATGCGTCCAGTGTCACGACCCAGGGACGAGTGCGCACACCATATTGCCACATCATCACATCCCTCCTTCATCACCACGGTCGGGACATTACCGTTGGTGAAATTTCCGCTATGACCGACTTTGACGAAATAGGATTTAGGAACTTTTCCTTAGCGGGTCTAGAGGTGTCGGCCACCGGGGTTCTTAGTTGGAGACGACAGCAGGCCGGAGCACCAGTCGACTCAGACGAGGAGGTTGAAGTCGATGTTGGAGACATAGCTGCAGCTGCCCGAGCACACATCAACGAGCCCGCTCCACCGACACTCTACCAGAGAGTGATGCATTTAGACACAAAGGTTCAGAGTCTCCGAGAGGAAGTCGAAGCCTACCACCTAGAGCAGATGGAAGCTCGTCGAGCCGATCGAGAAGTGGCTGACGCACGATACATAGAGATGATGGCACGATTCGATGCATGGCAGCCTGGCCCGTCTGATCATCCCGGTCCTTCGTCTTAGATTCACTTAGTATTGTACCTATTTGACTGCCCCTACTCAGTAGGGTTGACTTGGGTTTGACTGTTTGACTGTATTTGAACCTTGATTACCTGCTTTATTTTCTGTTGACCAGTTTATGAGTACTTGTTCTCTTTGCAGTTAGGATTGTGCTCTGTAGAATAGAGTAACTCAATTCTTTTACTGCTCTACTTGATTTCAAAAATCAGTTTTCTAAAAATAGATTTTGAAAAACTGCTTTACTTGATTTCAAAATCAGTTTTCACTTTTTTACTTAGTTTTATTGCAAAACTACCCCCTTTAAAAATTAGGGCTTTTTCGAAAATGGACTTAGCCTAGGCCCTAACCCTAGAACTGCATGCACCTATAGACTTAGAAGCTAGCATCTCACAAGCACCTTAGGGTACTTTTGATCGATAACCTAGAAAGGGTTGAGATGCTTAGGTCTTTGCCTTAATTCAGGATGCTTTAAGTCAGTGCATCTGCAGTAATTGGGGCACTAAATACAACTTAAACAGCAATCCAGTTATGTGTCAAGTTTAGAAAATCTAACTTGAACAGAAACACTTAACTTGACTAACCCTTGCAAAAACTACTGTTTATAACAGTTAGTAAGTAGCTAATTGGGTTAGACAGGTCCCTACAGAGAAAATTGATTGATTTAGTGTAAATCTAATTATGAATTGGTTCAGTACAGTAAATTCTTATTTATTTTCTTTATTCATGCTATATTTATCTGTTTTGATATATGGCAAAGGGGGAGAGATAGGAAAGAAGAGAGTAAAATTTTCTTATCTTTTATTCAAAAAGCTTTCAAAAGTTTTCAAATTTTTTCCTTTATTCAAAAAGGTTCAAAAATATACTTATCCTTTATTCAAAAGCTTAAACTTTTTGAAAAAGTACTTAAGTTCTTAAAGCTTTCAAAATTTTGCCTAAGTACTCCAGTTTCAAAAGTTCTTAAAAGCTTTCAAAATTTTGTACTCCAGTTTCAAAAGTTCTTAAAAGCTTTCAAAATTTTGCCTAAGTACTCCAGTTTCAAAAGTTCTTAAAGCTTTCAAAATTTTGCCTAAAGTACTCTAGTTTCAAAATTTCTTTCAAAATGTTGCTAAGTACTCTAGCTGCAAGATTTTTACTCAAGCTTTCAAAATTTTCCTAAGTACTCTAGCTGCAAGATTTTTACTCAAGCTTTCAAAATTTTCCTAAGTACTCTAGCCTTTCAAAAGGTTCTTACTTAAGCTTGTCAAAATTTTTTTTAAGTACTCTAAAGCTTAAGTTTTTCAAAACTGTATTAACACTGAAATTCTTACGTAAGCTAACATTTTCAAAAAGTTTTCAAGTACAAGTAAAGTTTTTTTAAACCCCATGAATTTTTGAAAAATCTAGGGGGAGATTCCTTCCAGGGGGAGGGAACAAAAGTTAAAACTTTTTCATGTTTTGCTTAAACTTAACTTTTTGAACTAGGGTTGCCATAAATCAAAAAGGGAGAGATTGTTGGTGCAGAATGCACCTAAGTCAAACCCGTGTTTTGATAATGGCAACATAGGTCAAAGTTAAGTCTTTCTTATTTTCTAACAAGTTAATCTAGTGTGCAGGAAACGCCCTAGCGAAGGACTGCTAGGCACTGGCAAAGGAATGCCAGGAAAGAAAGCCCTAGCAAAGGATTGCTAGGCAACTGGTGAAGGACTGCTAGTATCAAGCCCTAGCGAAGGACTGCTAGGCTCCAGGCGAAGGACAGCCTGGGACTGAAGCCCTAGCGAAGGACTGCTAGGCAACTGGCGAAGGACTGCCAGTTTACAAGACCTGACAAAGGACCGTCAGGCAAAAGTCCAACCAGAGGAACGGTTGGCATCAGGTAAATTCTCCCGAGAGGAGTAGGTGAGGACGCGTTCCCCGTCGAGGGAACAGTAGGCGTCGGTTCGACCTAGGGCTCCATTTTGGAGACCAAAGTCAGAACCAAGACAGCTAAGGCTGTATAAACAAATACTTTGTTGCTTTATTGTGTTTTGGACTAACCCTGGATGCAGGACCAAAGGAAGGAGTGTCTGCAGCTCAGATAGCCTCAAAGGAATGAGGTAGTAGCTGAGTAGGGCGCCCGGAGTGTCCCGGGCGCCCCCAAGGGCCATACAAAACAAGTAAAGAAAAAAGGAGTTCGAATACATGCTGGGTCGGGCGCCCCCGTGCTCCCGGGCGCCCCCGCTGCTCCCGGGCGCCCCCTGCGCTGCGGGCGCCCCCATGCGCAACATCGAACCCGAACCCCTCGAAGCCAAGGAGATAGGACTTTGACTCGGTCAATGCGGGTGCCCCGGTCAAAGAGGATCCAGAGGATAGACACTGACCGAGAGCTCTGCGGATCAGAGGCCACGTGGGGGGCGCCCCCGACGTCCCGGGCGCCCCCAGGCCCTATATAAAGGGCCTTCGACCAAGGCTTCGGAACAATAGTTCTCTCAACGCCCCAAAGATCTTCTACGCTCGTGCCTTGCTCCGGAAACACTCTAACTCGAGCCGACGACGTCCCGCTGCCCCGAAAAAGTCAATCCACTCTGGACGTCGGTAACAAAGATCGAATTTTTTATTATTATTATTAGTGCACTTACTTGTAATAAATTATTGTAAACTGTTTTGCGCGTATATAGAATTGCCCAAAGTAAACGGTCAACGACCGTGGGCCTTGGAGTAGGAGTCGACACAGGCTCCAAACCAAGTAAATTGACTGTGTCTTTGTGCTGTGATTGTTTTAATTTTAATTTCGCTGCGTACGTGCTCTTTACGAAAATCCGAACGATTTCCGATATTCACCCCCCCCCTCTATCGGTTTTCTCGATCCAACATTTCCAAGCATATTCTTCTAAGTGTGCAAATTCTTTTAAAACAAAATTTTCCCAATTCTCAAAGTTGAAATTTTTTTAGGGAAATTTGGATTCAAAATTTTGCCTAAGTAATTTATTTTGTAAAAGCTTTTAACAAAATTTAAGCTTGCTTTACAAAAGTGTTTGTTAATACAAATTCTTTTAGTCTTTTTGAAACACCTTGTCAAAAACTTATTTTTGGTAAAACTCAAAACTCCCTATTAGAAACCTTGTTCGCCCATGTATGTTTTTGATATATGTCAAAGGGGGAGGAAAGGTCAAAGTTAAGTATTTTAAGTGTTTTAACATAAGTATTCAGGGTTTTAGGGGGAGTATGAGAAATAAATTTTTTTTTCGGTTATACTTCATTGTTTACCTTATGTTATTAACTGTTATAAGTTTTTAACGTTCTTAACTGTTATAAGTTTTTAACTTAACTTTGAATTGTGTTGACATAAATCAAAAAGGGAGAGATTGTTGGTGCAGGAGGCAACATATCGAACCTTGTTTTGATATTGGCAAAGGATTCAAAGTTAAGTTCATTTGTGATATAATAAAGTTACTTGAGTGTGCAGAAAGAAGTCCTAGCGAAGGGATGCTAGGCACCTGGCGAAGGAATGCCAGGATACAAAGCGCTAGTTTAGGACTGCTAGGCACCTGGCGAAGGAATGCCAGGATACAAAGTCCTAGCGAAGGGCTGCTAGGCACCTGGCGAAGGAATGCCAGGATACAAAGCCCTAGCGAAGGACTGCTAGGCACCTAGCGAAGGAATACCAGGATACAAAGCCCTAGCAAAGGACTGCTAGGCACCTGACGAAGGAATGTCAGGATACAAAGACCTAGAGAAGGACTGCTAGGCACCAGGCGAAGGATGGCTTGGTATTGAAGACCTGGCGAAGGACAGCTAGGTACCTAGCGAAGGGCTGCTGGGCAAAAGTCCAACTGGAGGAGCCGGTTGGCATCAGGTAAATTCTCCCGAGAGGAGTAGGTGAGGACGCGTTCCTCGTCAAGGGAACAGTAGGCGTCGGTTCGACCTAGGGCTCCATTTTGGAGACCCAAAGTCAGAACCAAGACAGCTAAGGCTGTATAAACATAATACTCTATTGCTTTGTACTTGTTTTGGACTAACCCTAGATGCAGGACCGAAGGAATGAGTGTCTGCAGCTCAGAGAGCCTCAAAGGAGTGAGGCAGCAGCTGACCAGGGCACCCGGAATGTCCCGGGCGCCCCCAAGGTGAATACAAAACAGATGAAGCAAAAGGAGTGCTTCGACAGCTTATGGGCGAGGCGCCCCAGTGCTCCCGGGTGCCCCCAGCGTCCCGGGCACCCCTTGCTCAAGCTAACGAAGCAAGCCAGTGAGAAGCCAATGGATAAGAGTTGACCCGGTCAACCAGGGCACCCCCAGCGTCCCGGGCGCCCCCGTCAAAGGCTGATCCTTAGTTTAAAGGGATCAGAGCTGACCGAGTGCAACTCGGATCAGCTGACACGTGGGGGGGGCACCCCGGACGTTCCGGGCGCCCCCAGGGGATATAAATAGCCCCTCGATCCCAAGGCTTCGAACAACAATTCTTCCGACGCTCCTACGCTCTTCTGCTCCCGCGCTCTGCTCAGGAAATCTCCCAACTCGAGATACAAGCGCCGACGACGTCCCTCCACTCCGAAAATACAATCTACACCGGACGTCGGTAACGAAGACCTGTTTTTAAATTTACTATACTACTTTTGTAATATCTCTCTGTAAACTATTTTGCGCACATATAGAATTGCCCGTAGTAAACGGTCAACGACCGTGGGCCTTGGAGTAGGAGCCGACCGCGACTCCGAACCAAGTAAAAAACTTGGTGTTTCCGTGTGTTTTATTTAAATTTCCGCTGCATAATTGCTCTAACTTTAATCCGAACGTTTTACGATATTCACCCCCCCCCCTCTATCGTTTCTCTCGATCCAACACTGACATGCTGAGCCACATCTCTTTTCATACCGAACCACCATAATTTTTCATTCAGGTCTTGATACATCTTGGTGGATCCCGGATGCATCGAATAGGGGGTTCCATGAGCTTCCTCTAATATCTTCTTTCGTAGCTCTGGATCGTTGGGAATGCATAGACGATCCCTAAGGTATAGTACTCCACTGTCGGCGATACGAAATCCATCATCCTTCCCTTCTAGGATCTCTTGCTTGATCCTCTGTATGCTTAGATCACCATCTTGCTTTTCTAATATATCGTCAAATAATGTCGGTGCTATCGTCATGGTAGAAAGCTGTCCGGAAATGATCTCAACCCCGTAGCTCATAATTTCTCTTTCTAGTGGTCGGGATAATACTGATAAAGACATCAAGGTGGCACAGGACTTCCTGTTGAGTGCATCGGCCACTTTGTTTGCTTTTCCAGGATGGTAGAAGATCTCGCAGTCATAGTCCTTGACTAGCTCGAGCCATTTGCGCTGTCTCATATTTAGGTCTTTCTGAGTGAAGAAATATCTCAGACTCTGGTGATCTGTATAAACTTACACTCAGCTCCATATAAATAATGCCTCCATATTTTGAAAGCGAAGACCACGGCTGCTAGTTCTAGGTCATGAGTGGGATAGTTCTTTTCATGTTCTTTGAGTTACCTAGAGGCATAGGCGACGACATTGCCACTCTGCATAAGTACAGCTCCGAGTCCCAATTTGGAGGCGTCGCTGTACATATCGAAGCTTTTGTTACTTTCCGGAAGAGTAAGGATTGGAGAACTTGTCCGTCTCCTTTTCAACTCTATGAAACTCTTTTCGCAGTCCTCTGTCCATTCATACATTCAGTTCTTTCTGGTAAGAACTGTCATAGGGGCTGCGATTCTTGAGAAATCCTCTACAAATTTTCTGTAATAGCCTGCTAGCCCGAGAAAACTTCTGATTTCACTGGCATTCTTTGGCCTGTTCCAGTTACTCACAGCTTCAATCATTATTGGGTCTACCATCAATCCATCCTTGGAGATAACATGACCCAAAAAGGATACTTGATCGAGCCAGAATTCACATTTGGAGAACTTTGCATACAATTGCTTTTCCCGAAGAATCTGTAATACTATCTTCAGGTGTTCGGCATGCTCTTCTTGATTTCTCGAATAGATGAGGATATCGTCGATGAAGACGATCACAAATTTGTCAAGGAATGTCGAGAATACCTGATTCACCAGGTCCATAAACATAGCAGGAGCATTCGTCACTCTGAAGGGCATAACAACGAACTCATAATGTCCGTATCTTGTTCTGAAAGCCGTCTTCGGTATATCATCCTGTTTCACTTTTACTTGATGATAGCCAGACCTCAGATCAATTTAGAGAAAACTGTGGCTCCCTTTAACTGGTCGAATAGGTCATCTATCCTCGGGAGGGGATACCTGTTCTTGATCGTCACATTATTTAGCGCTCGATAATCTATGCACATTCTCATAGACCCATCTTTCTTCTTTACAAACAATACTGGAGCTCCCCATGGAGAGTGACTAGGGCGGATAAGTCCCTTGTCGAGTAACTCCTGTAGCTGTCCCTGAAGCCCTTTCAATTCAGCCGACGCTATACGGTAAGGTGCTTTAGAGATCAGGTTAGTACCAGGAATCAGTTCGATCTCAAATTCAATCTCCCTATCTGGGGCTAATCCTGGGTAGTTGCATACAACTCTGACCTCTTCTAGCTTTTGGTCCTTTGCTTGACTTGTCTTGACCACATGTGCTAGATACCCAGTGCATCCCTTGTTTAACATCTTTTGTGCTCTTAAAGCTGATAAGAATTTCTTGGTTCTTTTTCTTGGCTCTCCAATAAATTCAAACATAGATTCTACCTCGGGATGGAAGACCACTCTTCACTTACGACACTCGATAGAAGCACCATATTTGCTCAAAAAATCCATACCCAGTATAACATCGTAATCCTGCATGTCGAGTACTATCAGATCGCAATAGAGTTCTCTTTCTGCGATTCTGACCGGTACGGTATGTAGCATATGGGTGGATGCCATTATTTCTCCCGAAGGCAGGGTCGTTAAGAACTTGCAATCTAGAACTTGTGGAGGTATATCTATCTTCTTAGTGAATGACATAGAAATGAACGAGTGCGTTGCCCCAGTATCAAATAATGCAGTACATACTGACTGAGAATAAATATCTGACTTGTGACAACCGTAGAAGCATTCGCTACGTCTTCCTTGGTGAGAGAGAAACCCCTGGCATTTGTCATAACTGGCAGGGCCTCCAATCTCCCTTGACTTATTTGAGTACCTTCCAGCCAACATGCATCTGGTGTAGTTGCGCAGGTGCACCCTGGTACTGGATATGTTGCTGGGGAGGTGCCTGGATTTTGGTAGCACAGTCTCTGGCTCTATGCCCCTCAAATCCACAGATGTAGCACCTATTAGTGCCTTGGTAGCATACCCCAAGATGCGTCCTTCCGCACGTAGTACACAGAGGATAATTGGGCTGTTTGTTCGCTGGACCACCATTGGAGTTGTTTCATTGCTTCCTCTTACCATTGTGGTTTGCTTTCCAGTTGGTACTCTGAAGTTTCTGACCTCCTGAATGAACTTGACTCTTACTTTCGGTCAACACCTTCTTTTGCTGATTAATATTGTTCAAGTAGTGCACGGTGATTAGGGCACTATTGAACAACACTTTTGCGGTTTACGGTCTATTAACCCCGCCAGCTACATTCAGAGCTATTTCGGGCCGCAGCATCTTCAGCATGAGTCTGACTTTTTCTTTCTCAGTACTGACTAGCTCGAGGCATATGCGAGCTAGTCTGTTAAATCTTTTCACTGCCTCATTGATCGATAGATCACCTTGTCGGAATTCAGTGAACTCGTCGTAATGTTTATTTGTGACTCGCATATGGAAGAACTGCTCGTAAAATTCTGATTCAAAGTCCGTCCATTTCATTTGGTTCACTTGTCTTTTGGCTCTGACCCTTTCCCACCACATTCTGGCATCTCCAGAAAGGCAGAATGATGCACACTTAATCTTTTCATGTTCAGGCCAGTCTAGCAGCTCCACTGTACTTTCCACCGTCTTCAACCATGCTTGGGCATCCCACGGTTCACAAGCACCTGAGAAATTCTCCGGCTTCAGCCTCTGCCACTAGATTAGATAAGCTTCTTGTCGTACTACGGTGGCAGGGCCTACCGGTGGTGCTGGTGTAACCGTAGGCGTGACCGGTATCACAGTCTGGTTCACTGGTGGAGTGGTAGGGTTCCCTTGCTGATTCATTAAGATGTGAATGGTATGCTGCTACTCAATAATCTGACGATGGAGTTCAGTCACTAGATGCATCAGGACAGGCGGTGGTACGGTCTCACTGGTTCTGTTACTATGTCTTTTAGCCATGCTTTTCTTCATAAAACGACAAGTAAGGCTAGTATAAGATTATTGTCATTCCTTCTTACATTGATGCATATTCAATCTAGAAGCATTCTTTATAAAAAGAAAGTAAAGTATGCGTAGAGTATCTCACTTGGAAGCGGCAGGAGGAAGGCTTGATGTGTGTGTAGTGGAAGGGCAAACCTGCTCTGATACCAACATATAACGCCCGCCCCTCCTCGCCTTATAAAAAGGGAAAGGCGGCGCTACGCAAACATACATACATAAATATATACCTTAACGCAATGGTGTTGGATCGAGAGAAACGATAGAGGGGGGGTGAATATCGTAAAATGTTCGGATTAAAGTTAGAGCAATTACGCAGCGGAATTTTAAATCAAACACACACAAACACCAAGTTTTTTACTTGGTTCGGAGTCGCGGTTGAGTCCTACTCCAAGACCCACAGTCGTTGACCGTTTACTACGGGCAATTCTATATGTGCGCAAAACAGTTTACAGAGAGATATTACAAAAGTAGTATAGTAAATTTAAAAACATCTCTTCATTACCGACGCCCGGTGTAGATTGTATTTTCGGAGCGGAGGGACGTCGTCGGCGCTTGTATCTCGAGTTGGGAGGTTTCCGGAGCAGAGCGCGGGAGCAGAAGAGCGTAGGAGCGTTGGAAGAATTGTTGTTCGAAGCCTTGGGATCGAGGGCCTATTTATAGCCCCTGGGGGCGCCCGGAACGTCGGAGGCGCCCCCCCCACGTGTCAACTGATTCGAGTTGCACTCGGTCAACTTTGATCCCTTTAAACTCGGGATCAGCCTTTGACGGGGGCGCCCGGTACGCTGGGGGCGCCCTGGTTGACCGGGTCAACTCTTATCCGTTGGCTTCTCGCTGGCTTACTTCGTTAGCTTGGGCTAGGGGCGACCGGGACGCTGGGGGCGCCCGGGAGCATGGGGGCGCCCGGGAAAACGGGGGCGCCCCGCCCATAAGCTGACAAAGCACTCCTTTTGCTTCATCTGTTTTGTATTCACCTTGGGGGCGCCGGGGACACTCCGGGCGCCCTTGTCAGCTGCTGCCTCACTCCTTTGAGGCTCTCTGAGCTGCAGACACTCGTTCCATTGGTCTTGCATCCAGGGTTAGTCCTAAACAAGTACAAAGCAATAGAGTATTATGTTTATACAGCCTTAGCTATCTTGGTTCTGACTTTGGGTCTCCAAATGGAGCCCTAGGTCGAACCAACGCCTACAGTTCCCTCGACGGGGAACGCGTCCTCACCTACTCATCTCGGGAGAATTTACCTGATGCCAACCGGCTCCTCCGGTTGGACTTTTGCCCAGCAGTCCTTCGCTAGGTGCCTAGCAGTCCTTCGCCACGTCTTCAGTACCAAGCCGTCCTTCGCCTGGTGCCTAGCAGTCCTTCGCTAGGTCTTTGTATCCTAGCATTCCTTCACCAGGTGCCTAGCAGTCCTTCTCTAGGTGCCTAGCTGTCCTTCGCCAGGTCTTCAGTACCAAGCCGTCCTTCGCCTGGTGCCAGCAGTCCTTCGCTAGGTCTTTGTATCCTGGCATTCCTTCGCCAGGTGCCTAACAGTCCTTTGCTAGGGCTTTGTATCCTGGCATTCCTTCGCCAGGTGCCTAGCAGTCCTTCGCTAGGACTTTTGCCTGCACACTTGAGTAACATATTAGATAAATATTATTCCTTAACTTTTGAACCCTTTTGCCATTATCAAAACACAGGTTCGACTTGGGTGCTTTCTGCACCAACAATCTCCCCCTTTTTGATTTATGGCAACCTTGTTCAAAAAGTTAAGTTAATCAGAGCATATAAAATGAAATTTCGTTCCCTCCCCCTGGAAGGAATCTCCCCCTAGATTTTTCAAAAGTTTGTGGGGTTTTTGAAAATAAATACTAAGTCTAAATATGGATTTAATTTTACTTAGAGTAATTTTCAACTTAAACTTTTAAAAACATATTTTCCAAAATTTGGTTGTGCACTTTGGAAAATTTATACCTGTAGAAAATTTAAGTTTAAATACCTAGTTAAATTTGAAAACTTAAGTTTAAGTATTACGAAGGATTTTGAAAACTTAAGTTTGAGTACTAAGGAAAATTTCAAAAATTTAAGTTTAAGTACTCAAAAAGTTTTTGAAAACTTAAGTTTAAAATACTTAGAAGGTTTTTTGAAAACTTAAGTTTGAGTACTAAGAAAAAAA
>JAGFNQ010005306.1:34246-136152 GCA_024364735.1 Boesenbergia rotunda
AAAAAAACTTAGTACTTTTGAAAATGAATTAAGTACTTTTTGAATAAAGGATAGAGTTTGAAGTTTTGGAAAAAAAAATTAAACTCTTTCCTTTCCTATCTCTCCCCCTTTGCCATATATCAAAAGCAAATAGAAAAAAACAGGATAAATAAATTGCATAAGAAATTATAAATTGCATAATTTGCTGTACTGAGCCAATTTAGGATATGAACTAAACCAAATCAGTTTTAATTTTCTCTTTTAGGGTCCTGTCTAACCCAATTAGCTACTTCTAACTGTTATAAACAGTAGTTTTTCGCTAGGGTTAGTCAAGTTAAGTTTCTGTTCAAGTTAGATTTTCAAACTTGACACTTAACTTGATTACTGTGTAAGTTGTATTTAGTGCCCCAATTACTGCAGATGCATGACTTAAAGCATCTTGAATTAAGGCAAAGACCTAAGATCTCAACCCATTCTAGGTTATCAATCAAAAGTACCCTAAGGTGCTTGTGAGATGCTGGCTTCTAAATCTATAGGTGCATGCAGTTCTAGGGTTAGGGCCTAGGCTAAGTCCATTTGCGAAAAAGCCCTAGTTTTGAAAGGGGTAGTTTTTTAAAATAAAACTAAGTAAAAAAAATTTATTTCTAAAACCTTTCAAAAGTAAGTAAACGCTGATTTTGAAAGCATTTTTTTTGAAAAACTACTTTAAAAACTGATTTTGAAATGAGTAAGAAGACCAACAGTAGACTAAATCTATTCTACCAAGCATAATCCTAACTGCCTTCTTAGTGAGCTGAACTCAGACTCAGGAAGGGGTTTGGTGAATATGTCAGCTAAGTTGGATTTAGAGTCTACATGCTTAAGGACTATCTCACCCCTGGCTACATGATCTCTTACAAAGTGGTGTTTAACTTCTATGTGTTTAGTTCTGGAATGTTGGATTGGGTTCTTAGTAGTTAGATTGAGCTATATTGTCAATGTATACCTGAGTTTGTGTAGTTAAGCTGGAAGTCTTGAGAGTGTGCATCATCCATAAGAGTTGTGCACACACTCTCCTAAGCAACATATTCAGCTTCAGTTGTGGATAGAGCTACACAGTGTTGTTTTCTGCTGCACCAACTTACTAGACTATTTCCTAATAGTTGGCAGCTTCCACTTGTGCTCTTTCTATCTAATTTACAACCTGCATAGTCAGAGTCCGAGTATCCTGACAAATCAAAGGTTGAGGTCTAGGATACCAAATCCCTACATTTAGGGTGCCCTTGACATATCTTAGTATTCTTTTTAGGGCTGCTAAGTGTGTTTCCTTAGCACAGGTTTGGTATCTAGCACACATTCCTACAGCAAAAAGATGTCAGGTCTGCTGCTGTAAGGTACAGTAGACTTCCTATCATACTTCTATAGAGTTTAAGGTCTACTGGTTTACCATCAGGGTCACTATCTATTTTTATATTAGTGGCCATGGGGGTACTTATGCTTTTAGAGTTATCCATTTTAAATTTCTTTATTAGCTCCTTAGCATATTTGGATTGATGGATATAGTTTCCATCCCTAGTTTGTTTAATTTGTAACCCTAGGAAAAAGTTAAGCTCACCAACTAAGCTCATTTCAAATTCATTTTCCATTATTTTAACAAATTCTTTTAGAATGTTTAAGTTGGTGGACCCAAAGATTATGTCATCTACGTAGATTTGGGCAATAAATATATCTTTTCCTAGGGTCTTAATAAATAAGGTTGAGTCAATTTGTCCTTGTTTAAATTCTTTAGAAATTAAGTAAGTTGATAAGCGTTCATACCAGGCCCTAGGTGCTTGTTTTAGTCCATATAGTGCTTTAGTAAGTTTGTAAACGTGGTCAGGTCTTTCTAAGTCCTCAAACCCAGGGGTTGTCCTACATAAACTTCTACTTTAATGAATCCATTTAGAAAGGCTGACTTTACATCCATTTGGTATAACTTAAATCCTTTATGGGATGCAAAGACTAATAACATGCTAATGGAATCAAGTCTAGCTACTGGGGCATATGTTTCGTCGTAATCTAACCCTTCTACTTGGCTGAATCCCTTTGCTACTAAGCGGGCTTTGTTTCTGACTATTTCTCCTTGATCATTTAGCTTATTCCTAAAGACCCACTTAGTGTCAATGATGGATTTACCTTCAGGTTTAGGTACTAGTTCCCAGACTTGGTTCCTCTCAAATTGGGCTAATTCTTCTTGCATAGCTATGATCCAATCAGGATCAGGTAGGGCTTCATCTATAGTCTTAGGTTCTATTTTTGAAATCATTGCTATTTGACTAAGGTTTCTATAGGAAGATCTAGTCCTGACTCCTAGAGTTGGATCACCCACAATTTGATCGGTTGGGTGACTGAGTCTGGGTTTCTTGGTTTTTCTAGAACTTGGTTCAGCCTCAGGTCCGGCTGGTCGGTTTGGTTCACTATTTGATTCCACTCTTTGAGTTGGTTCAATTATTGGTTCAATAATTGGTTCATTTGACTCACTAGTTGGTTCAATAGTTAGTTCGTTTATGGGTTCAATTAAGGATTCACCAACTTGTTGATTATCTTCTTGATCAGTGTTTGATGAAGTTGATTTGGATTTGAGTTAATTTCTTCATCAAATATTAGATTAGTTGTTTCTTCGATTTTCTTGGTTTGGTTGTTGTAAACCCTATAGGCTCTACTTGTTGTTGAATATCCTAGGAAGATGCCTGGGGTTGACTTAGACTGGAATTTTCCTAAGTAGTCTTTGGTGTTTAGGATATGGACTTTGCATCCAAAGACCCTTAGGTAGTGTAGATTTGGAAGTCTATGGTAATATAGTTCATAGGGTGTTTTGTTGTGTCGTTTGTTAATCAGGACCCTATTTTGGATGTAGCAAGCCGTACTAATTGCTTCTGCCCAATATTGGTTGGCTAAGTTAAATTCATTGAGCATAGCCCTAGCGGCTTCCTGTAGAGTTCTATTTTTTCTTTCGACTATCCCATTTTGTTGGGGGGTTCTAGGACATGAAAATTCATGTATGTATCCATTTACCTTACAGAATTCCTCGAACCGTTGATTTTCAAATTCTCCCCCGTGGTCACTCCTAAGTCTTTTGATTTTAGTATCGTTTTGATTTTCAATTAACTTACAGAATTCATTAAATAGGTTTAGGGTTTCATCTTTGGTCTTTAGAAACCTAACCCAGGTAAACCTAGAGTAATCATCAACTATGACTAAGCAGTATCGGTTTCTGCTTAGTGACTTGGCTCCATGTGAATCAAATAGGTCAAGGTGCAGGAGCTCAAGTGTGGTTTGAGTTAGATCAGATTGAATTAGTTTGTGATTAGATCTGGTCTCTTTACCTTGATTATGTAACGCCCGACCTTATATCTACCCTAAAGGCGGGGTTACGGGTCCACACATTCATATCATGCAATCATATTCAATCATGTATATCCAAACAAATCAGTTACAATACATGAACTTGTAATAAGCATGCTTATTGAACACTAAATTACCAAGCAAGGTTTTCTTATCAAATAATTCATTTATATCTACATGCATTTACAACCTAATATGGAAAGCATTTAACACACTATAGCATGAAATCTCAAGTAAGCATATAGAAAAGGTTATCTAGCCTTAGATACATGCAAAAGAAGCATAATGGCAATTATCTAACATTTTACTTAGCATGCATATTACAAAATTTAGACATTAATGATAGTATTAGCTAACATGGTTTAGGTTTCATATCTCTAACAGTAGAGTAGTCACAATCATCATACATTCAGAATATAGCAATACAATTTCAATCGTAATTATGGGAAGCAGTTTAGATTCTAGATAAACTAAGGTAGATAGAATCTTTCATCCTTTCCCGAGCCATCACCACACACATCCTCCAACCTTCCCTCTGCCTCTTCCTTTAGTTCGAGTATTTCTTACCGCTATCTGCAGCATAAGAAAAATAACAGGAACTAGTAAGCAAAACATGCTTAGTAAGATTCCGGGCCTACTCGCAAAACCATATCGATACATCAAATCATGTACACAGTAATCAAGATAGAACAAGATTATAAGCCTCATAAGCATCTCATCAAAGCATCATGCATCATAAGCATCTCATCAAGCATCATGCATCATAAGCATCTCATCAAGCGTCATGAACATCACATCAAATATCTCTAAGTACTTTACAGAACAAGATCATCACATAATGAGAAAACAATATGTTTTTCAAAAAGTTCCATAATGGTAAGTACTTCAAAATAACATATCATCATCCAGGGCCCAGTTGTCGTACCACATCATCATGCGCGTTCCCTAATAAATTGGGGTAGCGAGCCACCAATCTAATTAGAGCAGGACCCTTCCGTCCTACCAATGCCATGACCCTTCCGTACATGCTCATTGGATTTGTTTAACGACCCCCTTCCGAGTCGGGTAGACAACTTTCCAAAGTAAAGTAATTTATCATGCAATTACTCATATAAGTATATGCCTAAAGGCTACTCTTTAATCACTTCTCAAAGGGACACACCACGCTTAAAAAACTTAAAGTCTTTCTTTTTTTTAAAAAAGTAAGTAAAAGCTGATTTTGAAAGCATTTTAAAAACTACTTTAAAAGCTGATTTTGAAATGAGTAAGAAAACCAACAGTAGACTAATTCTATTCTACCAAGCATAATCCTAACTGCTGATCAAATAGTAGAGAAAAACAAGTACTCATCTCCTTAAGTCAGCTAGTCAACAGAGAGAATCAGCACATTCATACAAGTCAAAACATGAGTCAATCCTACTGAGTAGGGGCAGTCATATAGTCACTGGTACAGTGCTAATCAAATCTAGGAGGAGGGACCAGGATGATCAGAAGAGCCTGGCTGCCAGGATCAGAACAGCTCCATCATCTCGTGATACTGTGCGTCTCTGGTCTCCCTCTCAGCTCTAAGGGCACTCATATAGTCAGTGTAATAGCCTAGATTTATCTCCATATCTTCAGCATGGTTTGCCTCCACTTCCTCTCGGAGGCTCTGGACCTGTGTCTCCAGTCGTGTCACTCTCTCGTAGAGTGTCGGTGGAGGGGGCTCATCTATGTGTGCTCGAGCCTCTGCTGCCAAATCAGCGACATCAACTTCCACCTCCTCGTCTGAGTCGATCTGAGCTCCGGCTCGCTGTCGTCTCCAAGTCAAAACCTCGGTGACCGATACCTCTATACCAGCTAAAGAGAAGTTCCTAAACCCTATCTCATCAAAATCGGTCATCGCTGTTATTTCACCTACGGTAATGTCACGACCGTGGTGATGAAGGATGGAGGTGATGATATGGCAGAAGGGAGTGCGCACTCGTCCCTGAGTGGTAACACTGGACGTATGTAGAATAGTATGAAACATGTGTAGTCCAATGTCAATGTCAAGATGATGGATCAGGGCATACAGAAGGAAGGCATAAAAAGGTCACATGGTCGCGACATCCCTAGTGGATAGTGGTAAAATACAATGGACCAGGACTCTGTACAGGGCGTAGTCCTGGGCCTGAAGGTCAACAGACTAAAATCGTCTAGCTACGGGGAGTCTAGCTTCCCTATAGAAATAGGAGTAGAGAGTGTCTAGAGTAATGTGAGAGTAGGGAGCATCAAATGGAGGATCCCTAGGTGGATAGCAACAAAAGGTGGACTGGGAGGGTCGTAGTCCAAGAATCGATTTAGTAAAGTAGGGGTGATCGACAAGGGCATCCCTTGAACAGTAGTGACAAACATGAGATCGTTTTGTCGAACTATGTTATTGTAGAATTCTGCACATAAAGATGTGTTAATTGAATGAGTGTAGAACACTAGATTGTCTAGTTGATAAAAGTTTATAACATTCATGGCTAAAGGACAAGATTGGGTGAAGAAGTGTCTATTTAGATAGCTAGTTTTGATAGGCTTATAGGTTGTTCGAGCAAACTTATTACAAAGTTCTAGAGTTGGAAAGACTCGGTTCGGTACCGGGGTTCACTCGGTTCGCTCGGCGTTTTCTAAGTTAAGAAATATGCATTTATAAGAAAGGAATTAAGAAAATAATTCTAAATGCATAAACAAAATCATACCGGGGAGGCATGGTTGAGATTGAGGAAGCACAAGTGTCACTTGATCTCTTTGGAAGGAAGGAGGATGGTTTTTGGTGTGAGAAGAAGAGGGAGTTCGGGTGCCTTTTTATAGGCAGTTTATTGGGGGCGCCCGGGAGCTCCCGGGTGCTCGGGACAGCAGTCTACTGCCTTTGGCAGTGACTAGTGCTGGTTGGGGGCGCCCGCAATGACCCGGGCGCCCCGGTCAGGCTGAAATTTGCAGCTTTGCTGCTTTGACTGGTATTGGGGCGCCCGCATGGTTCTGGGCGCCCCGGTCAAGGGGTAAAGGTAGCTTTTTGCCTTGAGAGAAGAGAAAGTCATGGGGGGTGCCCGAGGAGTCACGGGCGCCCGGATTATGTAGGAAGTGACACTTTTGATGTTTTGTGATAATTTGACCATGATTTAATTGGTTTGACCATGGTTTGAAGGGATTTGACTACTTTGACTATGGTTTGACTTATTTGACCATGGTTTGACTATGTTGACCATGGTATGACTACGTTGACCATGGTTTGACTACGTTCTGAACTACAGGATTAAACCACAATATTGGTATTAAAGGAATTTCAATTGAGTATAATTTTACTGTCTCACCCAATCTAGGGTTTTCAATCACGTTAGCCTTATAGGTTTTGTGAGACAGGTTTTGATAAAAGAATTTTTGAGAAAAACATGATTTATTTTGAAAAGCTTAATTAATTTTGAAAACAATTGAATTTATTTTTAAAAGAATGTTTAAATTTACAACTAACTGAAAATTTATATTAGATTCGAATTTAACAGAGACTAGTTTGAATTTGAATTTCAAAGATTGGCTTCCAGGTCTTGGCGAGGCATTAGGCCTTCTTTGGCCGTAGCCTTATTGGATCATCAACCCTTTCCTTGACAAAGCCTTTCAGTGAAATTTCATTTTCAAAATTAATCTTTGAAAAATTCTGGTCTAACTAGTTTGGGTCTTGGATCGGTAGCTTCGACTAGTTTCACCAGTTTAAAGAGACCAAGTAGAGAATACTTGACCTTATTAGAATTGGTTTCCCTAACGTACTATCATCTCACCGCCACCTAATACTATGTTGTTCAAATTTCAGTTAAGTCGGTTTAGTCCTTAAACTAAGCATTCCTAAATCTAAACATGGTAAATTGCAGGAATTAAGTAAACAATCAAACAAGCCAATTGCAATCAAGAATTTATCTAACAATAAATATTGTTTTCAATTTGGCTCCCCCTGGACTAAAGCCACGAAAATGGTCCGGCAAGATGTGAATCATGTCCTTGGGGATCCAGTATTGATTTGATCCAGTTTGTTTGTTCAGGCATAGTTTGGGTACCCATGCCTGAACTTTAGGTCTGGACTAGTTCAGTACAGCAAAGTAGGATCTTTGTCTAGATTTGGTTCTATAACCTAGTCCGGATCGATTTAGAACCGACTTATGTTTTCCAAGAATCATGTCAAGACCCTTGGAAACCAGAAGTGAATCGTTCTAAAGCTGATCTAAGGTCCTTAACCTGAGTTTTCAGGGAGGAGTTCTCTTTCTCAAGTTTTTCAACTTGAGTAGAGGTTCCTTCTTGAACCTTCTCAGTTAAGGGTCTAGAGTCAGCTCCCTCTTTCAGGAGTTTTACTTCCTGTCGGAGGGATTCGACTCGGAGTTTAGCTTTCGCCAAATCTCGAGAAAGATAAGAAATTAACTCATTTAACTGACTTCTAGTAAAACCACTTACCTTGATTTCGCCGTCCTCTGAAAATGTCAGTCTGCCATCGTCCTGTTCTGATTCTGATTCGGTCTCGACTTTTTCTGAGGCTGTTAGTGCGAGTAGATTCGACTGTGGGACCTCATCTTCTTCTTCGGAGGAGGACTCGTCCCACGTTGCCTGAAGTGCCTTTTTCCTTCTATTCTTCTTGGTCTCCTTTAGGTTCGGACACTCCGTCTTGTAGTGACCCTTCTTCTTGCACTCGTAGCAGGTCACGTTGGGCTTATTCTTTTCATTTGCGGGTTTATCTGGTTCGTCCTTTCTTCTGCTGGCTTTCCGTCTGTTGGTTTGGTTCTTCAATTCCTTGTAGTAGTTTCGGGCCAGTCGGACCAGCTTTGGTCGATCTCCTTCTTCGTCTTCTGAGTCTGAGTCTGAGTTAGACTCGGGTTCAGGTTGAGGCTTCTTCTTGGTTGTCCTTCCAGTTTTACCTGCAACAAAGGCAATACCTTTCTCGGCCAGATTGCAGTTAGTCTGTTCATGTAATTCTAATTCAGAGAACAATTCATCTAATTTAATTTTTGAAAGGTCCCTTGAAACCTTGTATGCATCTACCATAGATGCCCATAAGGTGTTTCTCGGGAAAGCATTTAAAGCGTACCTTATTAGGTCACGGTTTTCTACCTTGTGACCGATGGTGTGTAGTCCGTTCATCAATTCCTGAATTCGGGTGTGGAGTTGAGCTGTTGTTTCGTTATCGTTCATCTTGATCGTGTATAGCTTGTTCAGGAGGAGATCTCTCTTGCTGATCCGAGTGTCTGAAGTTCCTTCATGCAGCTCGATCAGTTTCCCCCACAGTTCCTTGGCACTGTTGAATGGACCCACCCGGTTTAGCTCCTCTTTTGTTAAGCCGCATTGGAGGGTCTGGGTCGCCTTTGCATCAGCTTCAATCTTCCATTTCAGAGCGGTGTCCCACTCTGTGTAGGTTTGAGGTACTCCTTCAGCATTTTTTGGAATCTCCAGTCCGGACTGGATGATTATCCACATGTCCACCTGAGTTTTCAGGTGGACCTCCATTCTGCTCTTCCAGTAGGAGAAGTTCTCCCCACTGAAGAGAGGTGGTCTTGCAATGCTGAAGCCTTCTTGCATGGCCATTTTATCTGAAACTAAGAAAGAGAAAGAGATATCCCAAGACTTGGGCTTGGATTAGTAGTGCGGGAAGTAAAAGAAGAATATTTTTCTAGGGGTGTTGCACCAACCTCGATTAACGAGAAAAATTTCGAACGAGAAAACAAATAAAAAAATTTCAAAAAAAATTCGAAAAATTCTCAAATTGGTGGTTGCACCAAATTTGAGCTTCCCCGCTCTGATACCACTTGTTGGATCGAGAGAAACGATAGAGGGGGGGGGGTGAATATCGTTAAACGTTCGGATTAAGAAGTAGAGAATGCATAGCGGAAATTAACACAAACACACGCAAACACCAAGGTTTTTACTTGGTTCGGAGTCGCGGTCGGCTCCTACTCCAAGGCCCACGGTCGTTGACCATTTTCTGCGGGCAATTCTATATATGCGCAAAAACAGTTTTCAAGAAGTATTACAAGACTAGTGCAGTAAACTTTAAAAGAAGCTCTTCGTTACCAACGTCTGTTGTAGATTGTATTTTCGGAGCAGAGGGACGTCGTCAGCGCTTGTATCTCGAGTCGGGAGGTTTTCGGAGCAGAGAGTGAGTGTAGAAGAGCTTGAATGCGTTGAATGAATTGATTGCTGAAAGCCTTGGGGTCGAGGGCCTTTTTATAGCCCCTGGGGGCGCCCGGAACGTCTGGGGCGCCCCCCACATGTCAGCTGATCCGAGTTCCTCTCGGTCAGCTCTGATCCCTTCAATCTCGGGATCAGGCTTTGACGCGCCCGGGACGCCGGGGGCGCCCGGGACGCTGGGGGCGCCCGGGTTGATTGGGTCACCTCTTATCCGTTTGGCTTCGCTGGCTTCTGCTTCGTTAGCTTAAACTGGGGGTGCCCGGGACGCTGGGGGCGCCCCGCCCATAAGCTGCCAAAGTACTTCTTTTGCTTCATCTATTTTGTGTTCACCTTGGGGGCGCCCGGGACACTCCGGGCGCCCTACTCAGCTGCTGCCTCACTCCTTTGAGACTCTCTGAGCTGCAGACACTCGTTCCTTCGGTCCTGCATCAAGGGTTAGTCCAAAACAACATAAAGCAATAATATGTTAGTTTTATACAGCCTTAGCTGTCTTGGTTCTGACTTTGGGTCTCCCAAATGGAGCCCTAGGTCGAACCGACGCCTACTGTTCCCTCGACGGGGAACGCGTCCTCACCTACTCCTCTCGGGAGAATTTACCTGATGCCAACTGGCTCCTCCGGTTGGACTTTTGCCCAGTAGTCCTTCGCTAGGTGCCTAGCTATCCTTCGCTAGGTCTTCAATACCAAGCCGTCCTTCGCCTGGTGCCTAGCAGTCCTTCGCTAGGTCTTTGTATCCTGGCATTCCTTCGCCAGGTGCCTAGCAGTCCTTTGCTAGGGCTTTATATCCTGGCATTCCTTCGCCAGGTGCCTAGCAGTCCTTCGCTAGGGCTTTGTATCCTAGCATTCCTTCGCCAGGTGCCTAGCAGTCCTTTGCGAGGACTCTTCCTGCACACTTGAGTAACATGTTAGATAAACATTATACCTTAACTTTTGAACCCTTTTGCCATTATCAAAACACAGGTTCGACTTGGGTGCTTTCTGCACCAACACTCTGTTATTATGATGTACATGCTCTTAATCCCGATATAATAATGGGCACGTATAATTAATATTTATTTCTTTAATTTACCAGTGAGCGAGATTTATTCATTAAATCAATAGGCCCGGTAAATTAGAAAATAATATTCTTTATATGGTGTACCATTAATTATAGAAGGAAACCGTGTCTTAATTATTTAGAATGATGATGTCCCCTTGAGGAGCTAATAAAGATTATCATGTAAATCTTGCAGGTGGACTTGGTCCGACATGATGATGAGGATGAGTGGTACTACTCATGGAATTACATATTAATTAATTAAATTGTCAGTAATTTAATTAATTAATGGACATGCGATATCTTAATCACGGGGAGATAATGTACACATAATATGATAGAGCCCATATTTAATTATGGGTTGGTGCGGTAGTTCAATAATAACTCATTAGTGGAGCGGGTTATTATTAACGGGTCAGGTTGAGGATCCGTTAGGAGACCAAAACCAACTCCTCCTCATGGCCCATATTGTAGCCTATATATACCTCATAAAGCCATGAAACCATGATACACAACTTAAGCCCTAAGCCTCTCTTTTCTCCCCCCCCCCTCTCTCTCTCTCCCCTAGGGTTTTGGCGCCGCAAGGTGTAAGGGAAGGGCTCGGTAGGGAGGAAGGAAGGAAAGCTCTCTTCTTTCTCTTCTCTTCTTCTCTTTCTCTTCTCTCTCTTAGGGCGTGTGTAATGTCGTACAGAATATCATGTTATCAGTTCCTTGTAGAGTATAAGTAGAGGCTTACAACCGAGATGGATTTGGACAAACCATCAGGATGGTTATAGTGTAATTTGGTGTTGGTTTATCTTGACCAGCATTGAGCAGGACTGATATAGAGGTGATTCAATTTATACTGACTTTATAATTGAATCACACCTCAGTTATTATGGAGTACATGCTCTTAATCCCGATATAATAATGGGCACATGCACTTAGTATTTATTTCCTTGATTTACCAATGGGCGAGATTTATTCTGTTAAATCGATAGGCCCGGTAAGTTGGGAAATAATATTATTTACATGGTGTGCCATTGATTATAGAAGGAAACCGTGTCCTGGTGAGTCGGGTTGATGATGTCCCCTTTGATGCGAACCCAAAGAGAAGAAGTCTCAAGAACACATAACAAATAGAAGAAAGAGAGGAAGATAGCCTAAATCGAAAAGATGGAGAATGAAAGAAAGAAACCTCAAACCAATGCTTAAGGAAGCACGAACCTTGGTATAGAAGAAGATGAAGATAGACGCCACACCTTGGGATGGAGGTTGATAAGTCTTGAACGCCACAAAGGGATGTCTTGATAAGTTCTAGTTCAATGAAGAACCAACAAGTGAGAGCCTCACCATGTAGTAGATTGAATAAGCCAAAAGTTACATGTTGTGGCCACCACCCCCTTAATTTATAGCTATAGGGTGACCTAAAAACCCTAAAAGGCCAAAAGGAAGCCCATTTAGTAGAGGCCTATGTAGACTACATAGGCATATTGAGCTCTTGGCACCATTACAACCCAAATAAAGCTAGAAATTATGCCTAAATTGAACCCACAAAATTAACATATCCTTCTTACATAGACAAGAGACTTAAGTGACTAGTTATGCTCATCTAAGGCTTGAATTAGGTTGACTAAGACGTATGACTTGCTCTTGGTCAAACCTTCTTCAATGGTAGCTTTGGCTTTCACATCTTCAATTAGCACATTAAGTGCTTCTTTCATCTTTTTAGCCTTAGCCCTTGTAATTGGGCCTCCTTTGATGCATAATGGATCATCAATATCTTCTAGAGTGGGTTGAGCATGATCCATATCATTAGCTTGTTGGGCAACTTGTTCACTTCCTTTGACTCCATCACCCTTGAGGAGCTCATAAGGTTCATCATGTTAAATCTTGCAGGTGGACTTGGTCCGACATGATGATAAGGTTGAGTGGTACTACTCAAGAAGTTAGATGTTGATTAATTAAATTGTCAGTAATTTAAATTAATCAACGGACATTCGATATCTTAAACACGGGGAGATACTTGTACTCATAATAGGTGGAGCCCATATATAAATATGGGGGTTGGTGAGGTAGATCAATGAGGATCCTTTAGTGGAATGGATCTTCATTAATGGATCGGGCCTTGATCCATTAGGTGGCTAAGACCTAACTCCTTCTCATGGTCCCTATTGTAGCTCTATATAGAGCCATGTAGTCATGAGACCAAGGCATCCAATTCATCCAAGAGAAAACCTAAGCCTCTCTATTCTATCCTCTCCTCCCCTCTCTCTCCTAGGGTTTCAAGTGGCTGGCGGCAAGGGTGGAAGAGGGAGGTGGCACAAGGGTTTGGGAAGGGGAGAAACTCATTGCTTCTTCTTCTTCTCCTCACCCTTCTCCTCTCTTCTTCCTCAACAGCCTCGACAGCACCTGGAATAGGAGGAGGCGGCGCCGCTTTGCTTGAAAGTGGCCGGCGGTGAGGAAGAGAAGGAAAAGAGACCGGCGGTTAGGTTTTACAAAGAAGGAGAAGTGTTCTTCTTCTTCATCTTCATCTTCATCATCTTCCTTTCACACTCATGTGGCCGGCGATCCTTTGGAGTAAGGTGAAGGGCCGGTGGGAGCAAAGGAGGTGGTGGCGGTGGCCGACGGAAACCCTAGAGCTTAGGGTGCTTGGCGCAAGGAAGAGGGAAGAAGAGAAGGTGTTGTGTTGGGTTGCCTTGGTGACTTCGGTTCTTGGTAGATCGTCGCCCATATGACGTCCAAGGAGGGAGGGTCATACAGTAGAAGATCGCGAGGTAAAAAGGAAGGTATAACTTCTTCTCCTTTGGCTCCTTTTACTTTGATCTTGTTATTTCATGTGTTGTTAATTAATTATCTTGTTGTTAATTATTTGTTAATTAATTATGATAATTAATTATCTTGGACCCCGATGATAAACACAAAAATTGGTGATCCGCTCGTCGTCTATTCCATGGCTAATCGGTTGGACGAGATTGATCGCTAGAACAACTTGGTTGTTCAAGCGATCGCTCGAATCGGTTAGCACGACGATGAGACGGTCGTTTGGGAAATAGGTCTCCATTCGAATTGAAAATTTTAATCCGTGGACATGGAGAGGTTTCCCATGCGCGACCCGGCATCTCCTTGGTGAAAACCATCAATTTTGGCGTAGTGAACTTGAGCACGAAAGGATAAAAACTTGATTGCATTGATTTAGAATTGTTAAATTGATGTTTGAGACGAGGGGGTGAAACCCCTTTTATATTTGCACTCGGGCACCCGAGTGCACATAGGGGCGCCTATTTGTCGCCGTTTCGGTCGCATCGCCATCCGTTGACTCGGCCAAAATTTATCTCCTCTTGGGTGCCTGAGTGCTCTGGGGCGCCTGAGTGCTGATGTGGCATGTCCAATCAGCAGCTGCCGACTCAACTTTGCCAATGTTGAGCAAAACCAACTAGAGCATCGAGGCTGCTCGGGCACCTGTATACTCGAGTCCCTATATACTCGAGTGCCAGTCCCTTTGGGGAGCCCTCAAAGTTGCTGGGTCAATTTCTTAAGCTACAAAACATGTTAGTCTAAGTGCAATAAATAATATATGAATGTACATGCATGTATAACAACTGGAGCTGTCTAATCCTGACTTTGGATTTCAAATGAAATTCTAGGTTGGACCGACATCTACTGTTCCCTTTTTCGGGGAACGCGTCCTCACCTACTCCACTCTCGAGAAGTTACCTTTTGCCAACCGGCACCTCCAGTTGGACTTTTGCTCAGCCTCTAAAGCTCCTAGATCTCGAAATGTCCATTCCTCAACCCGTCCCTACTTCTGTCTGTAGTCCTCGCTCGGCTAAGTCTTCTGCTCGATCTTTCGGATCACGTCTTCGGTGCTCAGTCTTCGACCAGGTCTTCGTGCCCAACTCTCAGTTAGGTCTTCAGTGCCTAACCCTCAGCTAGGACTTCGTGCCTAGACCTCGACCAGGACTTCAAGCTCAAACCTGTAGGCCAAGACTTCATGCCTAGGTAAACTAGGACTTTTCTGGACATTTAGAAAATACATTAGATCACAATACAAACTTAACTTTAAATCCTTTGCCATTATCAAAACCAGGTTCGATCTGGTGCTTCTAGCACCAACATACTTGGTCTTTATCTTTCATTAATTTCAGATGATATTTGAATTATTACCTTATTTTATAAATGACAAAGGGGGAGGAGTTAAGAGTTAAAAATTAGAAAACAAGAAAAACTTGAAAAGATAACTTTTAACCTTAGGGCATGCCATTTTAATTGTTCTACCTCTATTCTTATTGTGTTTTTTAAACTTTAACCCAGGTTGTCATTGTATCAAAAAGGAAAGATTGTTAGTGCAGTTTACACTAATGGTTAAACTTAGGTTTTGATGAAAGACAAATAAGTTAAAGTTAGGTGTGATGTTGTTTAACATTTTTACAATGTGTGCAGGATTGAAAGGTTTAGGACATAACATTAGGCTGAAGTCTAGGGTGGTTGGGTCTTGACAGGAAGTCCAGTTGGGCTCGTAGGGTCTGATAACTAGTTGAAGCCTAAGATGGTGGAAACTTGGTATGAAGTCCAACTGGGTCCACGATACCTGACAGTTGGCTGAAGTTCAGATGGGACATCTAGCAAGAAAATCTGGTGAGTTAAGAGACTAAGTAAATTTACATAAAGGTAAGTAAGATAAGTCACTAGAGGACCGAAATCCGGTGAGAACGAGTCCCCGTTGGGATGCTAGGTGTGGTCCATCTTAGAACCATTTTGGAGTTCTAAGCTAAAACCTTTGACTAGATCTTGTTCTTGGGAAAATAGGGCCTATTTGATAGTTAGTCCATTTTTCCTATTCTATATTTATGTTAACTTTATTTTGTAGTGTATAATTTATTCTGGACTAACATTGTTTTGCAAGGTGGTTTCTGTAAAATTCACCTGGGATGAACAGTAGCTGAGGTGCCTCAGGTTGGACTTGAGACAACTCAGTTCAGTCCTGACATGCCTCAGATAGCTAAAGGCGCTTCCGAGCGGATAAGCGTCGAGGATAAAGTTTCAGCATTTGAGGCGCCTTAGCTAGGATCTGAGACGCCTCAGTTGGGAACTGAGGTACTTCACTTTCGATTAGAGGTGCATTCTAATGGATAAGCCACGACGTTTGTGGATCAAATAAAGCTTCAGAATTGAGGCACCTCAGTTGGGTATTAAGGTGCCTCTAGTGGGTTTTATAAGCAGTGTTTGGTCGAAGGGTGAAATAGAACTGCTACTTCTCTTTCTTGATCCCTTGCAATCATTCTGCCTTTAAGTCTTCAGACTGCGGCCATGCTATGACTCGACTATGATTGATTGCTACTGGAAGACGATACCAATGCTCAAGCACGATCAAAGTTAATTCAAAGTGTTGAGTAACAAAAGCATTTCATTTGTACTCAATTTCATATATATATATATATATATATATATATATATATATATATATATATATATATATATATATATATATATTCAAAGACAATGTAAGGTGTTACATTGTGCCTTTTCTACCGAGAGTTTACCGATAGAGAATATTAGTGGATTGCTCGTCGGAAAGGTTTAATGGATTTAAGCCTTAGAGTAGGAGTTGCCAAAGGCTCTGAACCAAGTAAATCTTGGTGTGCATGACTTGTGTTGTTCATTGATCTATTTTACCACTATGTATACTAAAAGCCTAGCTTTTGTATGGGCATCTATGTTTTGGAATAAGAATCACATGGTCATTTATATTTGATATATATGTTATTGTCCTTTACTTTACATTGTAGATAACATGGTGTGTGGTGCCATACAGAAGATCATGTTATCAGTCTCCTGTGAAGTATATGTAGTGACTCACAACCGAGATGGATTTGGACAAACCATTGGAATGGTTGTAGTATAATTTGGTATTAGTCTATCTTGACTATAGAATTACACTAGTACACTCTGTGTGTATTGAGCAGGACCGACTTAGAGGTGCTTCAATTTATACTGACTATATAATCGAATCAGACCTTAGAGATTATGGTGTACATGCTCTTAATCCCGATATAATAACGGACACATGTACTTAATATCTATTTCTTTGATTTACCAATGGGCGAGATTTATTTGTTAAATCAATAGGCACGGTAAATTGGAAAATAATATTATTTACATGGTGTGTCGTTGATTATAGAAGGAAACCATGTCCTAATGTGTTAGGATGATGATGTCCCCTTGTGGAGTTCATAAAGTTTGTCATGTAAATCTTGCAGGTGGACTTGGTCTGACATGATGATAAGGTTGAGTGGTACTACTCATGGAGTTAGATATTAATTAATTAAATTGTTAGTAATTTAATTAATTAATGAATATGCGAGATATTAAATACAGGGAGATTATGTACACATAATATAGAGGAGCCCATATATTATTATGGGGTTGGTGCAGTAGTTCAATGATAACCCTTTAGTGGACTGGGCTATCATTAATGGATCGGGCTTAGTATCCATTAGGAGACCAAAATCAACTCCTCCTCATGGTTCCTATTGTAGCCTATATATACCTCATGAGTCATGAAACCAAGGCCACAACAACATAACCCTAAGCCTCTCTTTTCTCTCCCTCTCATCTTCTCTCTCCTAGGGTTGGGGCGGCGCCGGGTGCAAAGGAAGAGGAAGAGAAGTTCTTCTCTTCTCTTCTCATCACCTTCTCCTCTATTCCTTTGGGCGTGGGGCTTCAACAAGGGGTGCACCACTTGGTGGTGTTCAGCGCAAGTGAGAGAGGGAGGAGAGGCGCCGGCGGTAACCACAAGGTGGTGGTTTGCGGCGCCGGCGACAAGAGAGGAAGGTGCAAAGAAGAAGAAGCTTCATCTTCTTCTTCTTCTTCTTTTTCTCTCCATCTTCTTTCTTCTCTTCTTCCTCCTTGGCATGAGCAAGCTTGGAGCAAGGAGGAGAGGCGGCGGTGCAATCAAAACCAAGGGTTTTGGCCGACGGCAAGGAAGAAAGAAACCTAGGGTTTCGGTGCAAGGAGAAAGGAGAGGCCTTGGTAACTTTGTTTCTTCGAAGACCGTTACCCACACGTTGTCCAAGAAGAGGATAGGAATACGGTAGAAGATCAAGAGGTATAATTCTTGTTTTGTTCTTGTATTTAATTCTTATCATGTTCATGTCATGGACCCCGAAATCAAACACAAAAACCGGCGATCAAATCATCGTCTATTCCATGGCTAATAGATTAGAAGCGTTAGATTGCTTGAACAACAAGTTTGTTCAAGCGATCACTTAAATCGATTAGTATGATGATGAAACGGTCGTTCGAAAAGGTTCTCTCCATCCGTGTTGTTTCTAATTATTAGAGAATTTTAATCCGGGGACATGGAGAGCAATCTAACCGAACGGGAAACCGAAACCAACAATTGGTATCAGAGCCAAGGTTTCCGGTTTTGTGTGTTTTGGATTCGGTTACTTTCACGCATTTTCATATATAATTTTATGCCGGATAATAGTAGGATGTGCGTAGGCTAACTCTTTGGTTGCAGGTATATGATCCAACTATTATGGCTAATGTGATTGTAATGATTTATTTGAATTCTCAGGGTTGACAAGGCTAATTAGTATTTAATTTTTGTAATTAAATACGACATTGTTTAGGCGGTTATTTTAATTTATTTTGATCTGGATTTCATATACACTCCTTTGTGGAGTATAGGATCGAAGGATGTAAATTAAAATAATTTTTATTCTTGGCTCGGGGCTTCTTCTTGCTTGTGCATAGAGTAGGGAGGAGGAAACGAGGTGGCGACACGACTGGAGGCATATTGGAGAACAAAAGCAATAATAGTTGGAAACTTAATTTTTCATGTTTATTGCTTGTGTTTTATATGATTATTGTGTTTGCATGTGAAAATTCCTCAATTTTAAATTACTAAGTGGGAGAGGGAATCTTTGAGTCCTGTGGCCTCCATTACCAATTTGATATGTGATGCAAACAAATTTGCGCGTTGGCTCTGAGTGCCTTCCTCCATATCGGATGAGTTTATTTCGTGGATCACTAGATCAAACATGATTATAGGAAATTATTTAGGAGCGTGTGATCTTCCTTATCGGAAGGGATATAATCCTAGATAATTACCTTAGTATCGTGTAATGGTGTAAACTTTAATGCATTTAATAGTATCCTCCCCATCGGAGTCACTGATGTTATTTGTAGGGCCGAAGAGAAACCAACTATTAATTTTATTTGTCAAAAAGTAAGGTTGACAAGATAATAAAATTAATGGATAAAACATCCTCTTACAAATGTTGAATTTGTATACGTCCACACTATCGTGGCATACAAAATTCGCGGTGTTATGAGGTGTTGGTGTTCTTAAAATTTTATTGTTTGAGGAATCAATATTATTTTAAAAACTAATGTTTTGAACATTGTGATTCTCAGGATTTTTCAAAATGACTTTCAACCCACTTGCTGTTATTTTAAAAGAGAATAAACTTACTGGTCCCAATTACATAGATTGAAAAAGAAACCTGGATATTGTCTTGACTGCTGAGGAGTACAAATTTGTACTCTTTGAGATGTATCCTGAAAAGCCTAGTAAGAATTCTAGTGAAGAGGAGAAGAAATGCTATAAGAAGTGGGTGAAGGCAGACGAGATGACGTGGTGTTACATTTTGGCATCTATGTTAAATGTGCTGCAACATCAACATCAGGCCTTCACTACTGCTTATGACATGATGTTCAATCTCAAGGAACTCTTTAGACACCAGAATCGGGCTGCCAGGCAAGAGGCAATGAGGAACCTGATGACGACCACCATGTCTGAGGGAACTCCCGTGAGGGATCATGTCCTCAAGATGATGGTTCATTTGAATGAGATGGAAGTCCTTGGAGCGGAGATCGATGGGGAAACCCAGGTCGATATCATTCTCCAATCACTACCTAGGAGTTTTGAGCAGTTTCGCCTGAACTATAATATGAACAAAAGGACATATTCATTGGCGGAACTTCTGACAGAACTCTAGGCGGCAGAGGGGCTATTTCGTCAGAGTGCTAAAGCTTTTGTTGCTGAAAATGTTTCTACTTCTAATCCAGAAGGCAAGGAGAAGAAGAAACAAGGTTTAGCAAAGAAGGCTGCTGGATCTCAAGGACCTCAGGCTAGAGTGAAGAAGCCTAAAGGCAAGTGCTTCACATGCAAACAGACTGGACATTGGAAGGTGGGCTGTCCCCGTCGAAAGGAGAACAAAGGTATATCTTTTTCATTAGTTGTTGAAACATGTTTAGCGGTGTTATCTACCGGTACCTGGTGTGTAGATACGGGAGCCATTATCATGTCTGCAATTCTTTACAGGGGTTCCATGAAACCAGACGACTAACTGAGGGTGAGATTACCGTCTACATGGGCAATGCTACAGAGGTGGCAGCTATTGCAGTGGGAGATATTTATTTATCTTTTGATAGGAATAAAACTTTGGTTTTGAGAAATTGTCTTTATGTACCTACTTTTAGAAAGAATTTAATTTCAGTTTCTTAGTTGGTTTTGGATGGATATTCTATTTCTTTTAATGATAGAGTTGTTATAAAAAGATATAGGGAGATTATCTGTTCTAGTACATTGGTTGGCAATTTATATACTCTTGAACCAATAACTCCCACGATGCAAATAAAAATTAATAGCTCTTCATCTAATCATAATAAGAGAAAAGAACCTTCAAAAATGAACCAAACGTATCTTTGGCATCTAAGGATAGGTCATATTATCCTAAGTAGAATTCAAAAGTTGATAGCCGATGGACCTTTGGGTTCATTGGTGGTGGAAGACTTCCCAACCTGTGAATCTTGCTTGGAAGGTAAAATGACTAAGAGGCCTTTTAAGGTCAAGGGGTATAGAGCCAAAGATGTATTGGAGTTGGTTCATTTTGATTTGTGTGGTCCTATGTCTATTCAGGCTAGAGGTGACTTTGAATATTTTGTCTCATTTATAGACGACTATTCAAGGTATGGATACATTTACTTGATGCGCCGCAAGTCTGAGTGCTTTGACAGGTTCAAAGAAATCAAGGCTGATGTGGAGTAACGTCAAGGTAAAAGTATCAAGACATTACAGGCTGATCGTGGTGGAGAGTACCTCTTGGGAGAGTTTAGGAGTTAGTTATCAGAGGCTGGGATTTAATCCCAATTATCTGCACCAGGTACACCCTAGTAGAACGGTGTGGCGGAGCGAAGGAATAGGACTCTTATGGAGATGGATAGATTGATGATGAGTTTTTCTAAGTTACCGGATTCGTTCTGGGGGTATGCTCTGGAAATGACAGTGTACATTCTGAACTTGGTACTTTCTAAATCAGCACCCTCTACTCCCACAAAATTATGGATTGGGCATAAGCCTAGTCTGAGACATATTCGGATTTGGGGTAGTCCAACACATGTGCTGAAGGGAGATGTTGATCAGTTGGAATCTCGTACAGAGGTACGCTTGTTCGTGGGCAATCCCATAGGAACGAAAGGTGGTTTATTTTATAGTCCTAAAGATCAGAAGGTCATCGTTAGCACGAATGCCCAATTTTTAGTGGAGGACTATGTAATGAACCACAAGCCCATGAGTAAGATTGTTTGGAGGAAGTGAGAGGGGAAGTTCCTACTTCTATACCAATAGTACAAGAGGACATACCACAAGTGACTGTACCGCGTGTCACAGAGGATACACAGGTAGTACCTCGTCGTAGTGGGTGTGGGATCATTTAGAATCGATAGAGGGGGAGGGGTGAATATCGATTAAACTTTTTCGTATAAAAATAAGAATAATACGCAGCGAAAATAAAACACAATGCTAACATGCTTGGTTTTACTTGGTTCGGAGTCTAGATCGGCTCCTATTCCAAGGCCCACGGTCCTTGACCGTTTACGTTGGACAATTCTATATTTCGGAAACTGGTTACAGATTTGAAGCACAAATATATAATTTAATTTATGAAATTAAATTAAACTAAACAAATACCGACGACCGGGGAAGGATTCGAAGATCGGAGCAGCGGGTTGTCGTTGGCGCTTTAAACTTGAGCACAGAGCGTATGGAGCAGAGTGCTTGAATGTTTTAGTTGGAAGCAGTGTTGTCTGGAAGCAAGGGGGTGAACCACTTTATATATAGTCGTCTGGGGCACCTGTGTTGAATGGGGCGCCAGACACGTGTGCCCTTCTGCGGGAATCTTCATCCGCAAACTTGGCCAGCGCTTATCCCTTCAACTAGGGCGCCTGGGACGACTGAGGTGCCTGTATGCTCACGGGCGCCTCTTTTGCTGATGTGGAGGCTTGCTTCGCAGACTGCTTGGAAAGCACCCTTCTGGGGCGCCTGACACCATTCAGGCGGCTGGGATGCAGAGAACTTCAACCTTCATTCCTGTAACCAGGGTTAGTTCCAAAGCACAGGTAATAGATAAGTTAGGTTTAATTAACAGCCTACACTGTCTTGGTTCTGACTTTGGGCTTCCCAAATGGCACCCTAGGTCGAACCGACACCTAGTGTTCCCTCCTACGGGGAACGCACCCTCGCCTACTCCTCTCAGGAGAATTTACCTTTTGCCAACCGGCTCCTCCGGTTGGACTTTTGCCCGATCTTCTGGTCTCGGGTGCCTAAGCGCAGGTTTGACTGCCTCGAATGCTAGGAAAGGCTTGGGGTGCCCGTGATGGTCTCGGGCACTCGTGTTGACCAAGTTTGACCAAGCAATATTTCAATCAAGTCCTACGTTCCATTGTAATTATGATCATAACTTAGTTTGATTAACAACAATGGGTTAGTTTGAAATCTTTTAAGATTTTTCAAATTTGGCACGGTTGAAAAGAATAATTTAATTTTTGAAAATCTTAAGTTTTTTTTAAAAATTTGAGATTATGAGAATTTGTGTTTGAGTTGATTTTGGAAGGCCGAGTTTTAATTAATTAAGTGCATTTTAATTTTGAAGATGCTCAGTGAAAATTTGAATTTGAAAAATCTTAACTGAAATTTTAATTTTGAAAATTATTAAGAAAAATTTAAAAATGTTCAATATATAATTAATTTTGAAAATGTTAAGTGTAGAATTAATTTTGAAAAATAGAAAATGTTGAATTAATTTTGAAAAATATTGTAGAGTTAATTTTGAAAAATGTTGTAGAGTTAATTTTGGTTAGTTGGGTTGGGCTACGTTATTAGGTCCTAGACATCTCACCCAATTCTAAGTGATAAAACAGGTTTCCTTATCTGTTTTGTGAGATGTATTATTTTTATCTTTGATTTAATGTTAAATCTAAGATTTAATTAAAACTTGTATTAGATTTGAGTTTATCAAAAAATAATTTGGAAGTGAGTTTCGATAATTGACTCAGGTCTTGGCGAGGCACAGAGACTTTCTTTGGCCGTAGCCTTATTGGATCAACAACCCTTTCCTAGACAAAGCCTTTTACCGAAAGTTCATTTTCAAATTTGTTTTCGAGAAACTCTGGTCTAACTAGCTTAGGATTTGGAGAGGTAGCTTCGGCTAGTTCCACCGGACTAAACAAACCAAATAGGGTATGCCTTACCCTACTTGACCTTTTAGAAAGGCTTCCCTAACGTACTATCATCTCACCTCCTCCTAATACTCTGTTGTTCAAGTTTCAAGTAAGTCTTGTCCTTAACTAACCATTCCTAAGTCTAAGCAGAATAATAAATAACAAAACAAGCATCACGTAATAATTCAGGAAAGGATTATCTAAGTAAAAAAATGGTTTTTATATTGGCTCCCCCTGGACTGAAGCCTCGATAAGGGTTAGGGAAGATGTGAATCTTGTCCTTGGGGATCCAATATTGGTTTGGTCCAGCCTGATTGTTCAAACTCAGCTTAGGGACCCATGCTTGGACTTGGGTTCTAGATTAGTTGAATACAGAATAATAAGATCGTTGTCTCAAGTTAGTTCAATAGCCCAATCTGGATCGAATAATAAGATCGTTGTCTCGAGTTGGTTCGATAGCCCAATCTGGATCGATTTAGAACTGACTTCTGTTTTCCAAGAATCATGTCAAGATTCTTGGAACCCGAAGTGAATCGTTCTAATGCGTCTCTGAGTTCCTTGACTTGAGTTTTCAAGGAGGAATTCTCTTCCTCAAGCTTTTGAACTTGAATCGAGGTTCCTTCTTGAACTGACTAGGTTAAGGAACTCGAGTTGACTTCCTCTTTCAGGAGTTTGACTTCCTGTCGGAGGTTTTCAATCCGGATGTTGGCTTTCGCCAACTTGCGTGACAAGTACGAAATAAGATCGTAAAGCTCCAATTCAGGATAACCTCTTACCGTAATCCGTCCGTCCTCCAAGATCGAAAGCTTTCCGTGTAACACCCCAAATTTCCCTCTAGAACGATGTAATAATTGAACATGTGGCCAAGAATAAAATTATGAATTTAAAGGGGAAAATTTCGAATAAAGAAGATATTAAGCACCTTCTTGATATATGATGAATGTGTGTGATAATTATGTTTATATGCTACATTAATATTATGCTTGACATCATGCACATGAATGAATGAATAATGATATAAATATGCATGTGTATAAACTAAATAAGTAGCATTCTCTTGTTGGGCTTTGGTTACATGGGCTGAAGAAAATAAAAAGGAAAAGAAAGCAAAAAGAAAAGGAGGTGCCAAGGATTGAACCTTGGACCTCAAAGGAAAGCAAAGCCTTAAGAATATTCATGTAACTAATTCACCTAGCAAGGGAGTGCTATTAGAAGAGGATGGGAAATTATAAATAAGTGGAAAAGAAGATGAAGAGACACAAAAAAATTGAAGAGACACCATTAGAGAGGTGCTTGCCTCTTTACTCACCATAAAAGGCCATGAAGAGGAGGAAATGCCTAAGGCATTTCGACCAAGAAACCCCCCCCCCCCCCCCCTTTTTTCTCTCCACCAAACTCTTCCCCTTCCTCCTCTTCCTCACCGAAATCCTTGTGGCCCTTGCTACCATTTTCAAGTCATTCACCTCCTAGAGAAACCGGACCAAAAGAAGAGAAGAACAAGAGGAGTGCTAGAGTTTAAGAGGTCTTTTCTTCTCCAAAATTTGGAGATATTTTGGGAACATAAGCACAAGTGGTAAGACTCCCTCACCTACAACATAATGGCTTTTTTATGTGTTTTTATGATTTTTATGTTTGCTTGTGATGTTGGGTGAAAGAGAATGGAAGAAAACCTTGAGGGAAGTTTCGGCCATAAAGGGGTACCCCCCTTTTCTATGTCCAAAAACTTAAAGGAAGAGTTCATGAAATTGTTACTACCTTTTTGTAATGAATATATGATGGATACATGGTGTTTGAATGCTCTCCATGATGTAAAGGACTTGGAAGAATTCGGCCAAGTCATGAAATGGGTAAATGTTGATGCATGAAGTAGGCTATTGTTCTAATGATTGTTTCCTTGCTATATAAATGTTTTAGACCACGAAATTTTGTGGAATCTATGCTAAGGGACCCCTGTAACATTCGGCCAAGGGACCTTAAATTATGCCTTAAAACAGATTTTTATAGACCTTCTTGAAGTTATAGTTAAATCAAGTGATATGCATGTGATTGGGTGTTTTATTTCATGATGGAAATAATTTATAACATAGGGTCAGTACCTTATCTAAGTTGTTTGAGCCTAAACTCATGCTCCATTCTATGTATTGATGTTTAGAAAAATGTTACATGTACCCATATGCATGATAATCCAAGTAGAACTCTAGATCATACACCTAAACTAGTGGTTTGTGAAGTACAAACTACTTTTGCACTTGTGAATGAATTCTTATGAAAAATATGCTTTTATTCCCATGTTATGTGAATGATTATGCTATGAAATCCCTACTGTGAGTTTCGACAAATTACAAGAATAAGGGTTAAGAATAGGCTCGAGTACACAACATGCCCCTAAATTAGTGTTTAATGAAGCCTAGACTACCTTTATGCTTGTATATGACCTTAATGGTAAAATATGTTTTTGTTTACATGTTATATGAACTTTTATACCATGTTATACATACTATGAATTTTGGCAAATTACAAGGGTAAGGGTTAAGAATAAGTGCAAGTACGACTCATGCACCCAAACTAAGGTTTAGTGAAGATTAGTCTACTCTTGTACATGCTAATGATCTCTCATGTAAATTATGTTTTATTTCCATGATTGGATGACTTTCATGCCATGTCACCTAGCTATGAATTTTGGACAAATACTGGGATAAAGGTTAAAAATAAGCTCAAGCACAAAACATGCACCTAAACTAGTGTTCAATGAAGCCTAGACTACCCTTGTGCTTGTATATGATTCCATGTGTAACGTATGTTTTTATTTCCATGATTATATAACTTTTATACTATGTTATCCATGCTGTGAATTTTGGCCAATTACTAGAATAAAAGCTAAGAATAAGTTCAAGTATAATTCATGCACCTAAACTAGTGTTTAGTGAAGTCTAGACTACCAGTGTACTTGTAAATGACCTCTTATGTAATGTATGCCTTTATTCCAACGTTATGTGGGTTTTATGCTATGATATCCTTGCTATGAAGTTTCGGCCAGCATGTATTAAGATGGGAAAAGAAAGATTAAACTAACATATTGCCTCGATTAAGACAAGCATGTTATATGTATGATGTATTGATGAAACTAGCATGATGGTTGCTTCACTTACATGTGTTAAAAGAAAGGTCCTTCCATGTCTTGCTATTTATGCTAATGATTATGCCATGAAAGTATGCCTATGTTTATGAATGATTGAATGCCTATAGTACATGCAATATGAAAGAAAGAAAGAAAAGGAAAGAATGCATGTTCTATATATGAAAGTATGTTTATGATTATGAATGATTGAATGTCTATAGTACATGCAATATGAAAGAAAGAAAGAAAGAAAGGAATGCATGTTCTATATAAAGAAAGAAAGAAAAAAAAAGAATGCATGTATGTATTTTACTTTAAAGATTGGCTTGTACCGGATCTTGAAAAGATCCACGGTTTCGGACTACCGATGATGCTGTCCCTAGGCTGAAAGATAGTAAGCCTAGAATGTAGACCCCTGTAGGTCGGGATTAGCTACCTCGCATCCTACATAGGGGTATGCGCGCAAAAGAAAGAATGGGTACAAAGCCGGGGACCCCAAAGAAGATGATGTATATGATTTTAAAGTATTATTTACTATGTTTTCCAAAGAGCATCCTAATGTTTTGAAATGCACATGTTCTATGTTTATATGTCTTCATGTATCTTATGTGCCTTATGAATCTTATGCTATCCATGAAATGTTATATGTTTTAAAATGCATGCGACGTACGGATTTAGTGAGTAGGAAAGAGCTTACTAAGTTTTATACTTATAGTTTGTTTGCTTATGTTGCAGACCAACATAGAAATTTCTGAGGAATGGGCAGCTGCAGGAAGGGCTAATGTGTGTGGTGGTGACTTGACTGATCGATCCACTTTAGTGCTATCTATAGACTTAGTTCTTATTTCTGATAAGACATATGTTGCTACTTTATGCATGATACTTGCTAGTTCTTTTGGAGTTTATTTAAGTATGGATGCTATTAGATGTTATATGATGTTATTACTTCCTTATCGTTGCACATGCTTTTAGTTATATTTCATTTCCGCTGTAATGTTAGATTTATATGCAATGGTATAAGTAAGTAAGAAAAGAAAAAAAAAGGGGTTAAAAGTAACGCGCCGCCTAACGGTAAGGGGTGGGCGTTACATTCCGATGCCGACGTCTTCCTCAGGTTCTGATTCCGTTCCAGAGTCGATGTCTTCCGAGGCGGTCAATGTGAGGAGGTTGAAGTGCGGAGCTTCTTCTTCTTCTTCCGAGGGCGATTCGTCCCATGTGGCTTGCAGTGCATTCTTCTTTTGAGCTTTTTTGTTTTCCTTAAGGTTGGGGCACTCCGATCTGAAATGACCCTTCTTGTTGCACTTGTAACACATTACGTTGCTTTACTCTTCTGGCATGTTAACGGTTCAGCTGGATCATCCTTCTTCTGAGTCGTCTTCTTTTTGCTCGTTTGATTCTTAAGCTCCTTGTAGTAGTCACGAGCCAACCGGACCAATTTTGGACGATCTACTTCATCATCGTCAAACTCCGAATCTGAGTCAGACTCGGGTATTGGTTGTTACTTCTTTTTCTGAGATCTTCCTAGAGTTTTCCTTGCAAAAAAAGCTATACATTTCTCAATCATTGCAGTATTAGTTTGGTCATGTAATTCTAATTCTAAAAATAACTCATCAAGTTTAATTTCAGAAAGGTTCCTAGAAACCTTATAGGCATCCACCATAGATACCCACAGTGTGTTTCTTGGGAACGAGTTCAGAGTATACCTTATTAGGTCATGGTTTTCCACCTTATGATCTATTGTATGCAGCCCGTTCATCAACTCCTGGATTCTTGCATGAAGTTGTGCTGCTGTTTCACCATCGTACATCTTGATGGTGTAGAGCCTGTTGAGTACCAGATCTCTTTTACTGATTCGTGTATCTGACGTACCTTCGTGCAGTTCGATTAATTTATTCCACAGCTCCTTCGCGCTACTTCCGACGCGGTTCAGCTCTTCCTTGGTTAAGCCACATTGCAATGTTTGTGTGACCTTTGCGTCTGCCTCGATTTTCTTCTTGAGTGGTCCGTCCACTCTGTGTAGCCTTGCACCTTGCCTTGTGAATTCTTGGGAATCTCCAGTCCGGACTGGATGATTATCCACATGCCCACCTAAGTTTTCAGGTGGACCTCCATCCTACTCTTCCAATAGGAGAAGTCTTCTCCTAAGAAGAGTGGTGGTCTGGCGGTGCTGTAGCCTTCTTGCATGGCTATCGAACTTTATCTGAAAACTTTACAAAAAAAACTTTGTCCCAAGACTACGTCTTGGATTAGTAGTGTGGTAGCAAGAATAAAAAAAATCGAGTGGTGTTGCACCAACCTCGATTAACGAATAAAATTAAGAATGAAAAAGAATTTTAAAAGTAAAATCTGAAAAAATTGCTCAATTAGTGGTTGCACCAGATTTGAGCCACCCGCTCTGATACCACTTGTGGGATCGTTTAAAATCGATAGAGGGGTGGGGGTGAATATCGATTTGAGCCAACCCTCGGCCAGGACTTATTGCCCAATTCCTCGAATCAGGACTTCGTGCTCAGTCCACGACCAGGACTTATTGCCCAACCCTCGGCCAGGACTTATTGCCCAATTCTATGAAGCAGGATTTCATGCCTAGCTTACCTAGGACTTTTCCTGCGCACTTCAACAGATACATTAGATCACCATATAACCTTAACTTGTGAGCCCTTTGCCATTATCAAAACCCAGGTTTGATCTTAGTGCTTCCGGCACCAACAGTGGGAGGGTTGTTAGACAACCTGACAGATTCATATTCTTGGGAGAGTTTTCGAACTGGGTCCCTAGTGAACATGAACCTGATCCCTGGACCTACGATGAAGCACTCCAAGGTAAAGATGCGGTATCTTGGCAAAAGGCGATGAATTCTGAGATAGAATCTATGAATTCTAATCAGGTCTGGGAGCTAGTAGAACCACCTGATGGTGTAAAAGCCATTGGATACAAATGGATCTACAAAAGAAAGAGAGGATAAGATGGAAAGGTAGAGACCTTCAAAGCAAGGCTTGTTGCAAAGGGGTATACTCAGAAAGAGGGTATCGATTATGAGGAGACTTTTTCACCGATAGTCATGCTTAAGTCTATCAGGATTCTCTTGTCTATTGCCGCTCAAATGGATTATGAGGTTTAGCAGATGGATGTCAAGACAACTTTTCTTAACGGAAGTCTTGAGGAATACATCTATATGAAGCAACCAGAGGGATTCATTGCAAAGGGCAAATAGCATCTTGTGTGTAAGCTTAATCGGTTCATTTATGGATTGAAGTAAGCTTCAAGATCTTGGAACATCTGGTTTGATGAGGTAATCCCGTCATATGGATTTATTCAAAGTCCGGATGAGTCTTGTGTATACAAGAGATATGACGGAAACGTAGTGATATTTCTTGTACTATACATAGATGACATTTTGCTCATTGGCAACAATGTCAAAGTGTTGTCAGACGTAAGGGTATGGTTGTCCAAACAGTTTGATATGAAGGACTTGGGAGAAGCTGGACACATCCTTGGGATCAAAGTTATAAGGGATCGCAAGAAAAGAATGTTGTGCTTATCTCAAGCTTCATACATTGACACTATCCTAGCTCGTTTTAGCATATAAAACTCCAAGAAAGGTTTTCTATCTTTTCGGCATGGAGTCCCTTTATCTAAGGAGATGTGTCCTAAAACATTATAGGAGATAGAGGAGATGAAGGTGGTTCCTTATGCTTCGGCTGTAGGAAGCCTCATGTATGCTATGTTGTGTACGAGATCGAATATCTATTTTACCGTGGGCATGATTATCAGATATCAGAGTAATCCAGGACAAGGACATTGGACTGCGGTAAATCATATATTAAAGTACCTGAAAAGGACTAGGAATTATAAGCTAGTTTACCAGGCAGATCAATTGCTCCTTGTGGGTTACACAGATTCTGACTTCCAATCAGATAGGGATAATAATATGTCTACCTCGGGTTATATGTTTACTTTGGGAGGTGGAGCCATAGTATGGAGGAGTATCAAGCAGAAATGCGATGCAGACTCCACCATGGAAGCTGAGTATGTGGCGACCTCTGAGGCTGCCAAGGAAGTTGTATGACTCTGGAACTTCTTAATGGACTTAGAGGTGATTCCTGGTTTGCCCAGAGCTATCACAATTTATTGTGATAATAGTGGTACAGTAGCAAACTCGAAGGAACCACGAGCCCATAAAACAAGTAAACACATAGAGCGCAAGTACCACTTGATACGAGAGATCGTAAAGCGAGGAGAAGTTGTTGTCGCTAAGATTGCATCGGAGGATAACCTGACAGATCCTTTCACTAAGGCCCTTCCAGTGAGAGCTTATGATAGACATGTGGAGGGGATGAGAATTAGATGTATGACAGTTTGATGGCAGCATAGTCTTTTAGTATAAGTGGGAGATTGTTAGGATGTATACTAAAAGCCTAGCTTTTGTATGAACATCTATCTTTTGGAATAAGAATCACATGATCATTGTTTATATTTTATATTTGATATATATGTGGGATCATTTAGAATCGATAGAGGGGGGGGGGTGAATATCGATACATAATTTTCTGATTAAAAAGAGCAATTTACACAACGGAAAAATTCAATGCTAACACTTTTATTTTTTACTTGGTTCAGAGTCGCGGTCGGCTCCTACTCGAAGGTCCATGGTCCTTGACCGTTTACGATGGACAATTCTATATTCCGAGAAAATAATACAAGTTTGAGGTTGAATACAGAATTTAAAATACAACAATAAAAACTTTATACTGACGACCGGAGAAGATTTGTAGATCGGAGCCGCGGGTCATCGTTGGCGCTTGAGACTTGAGCACGGAGCGTTTGGAGCAGAGCGCTTGAAATAAATCGTTTGAAGCAGTCGTATTCTGAAGCAAGGGGTTGAACCCCTTTATATAGTAGTTGCTTGGGCGCCTATGTTGAAGGGGGCGCCTGACACGTGGCCTTCCCTCCGCGAATCCACATCTGCAGACTTGGCCAACGCTTATCCCTTCAATTGGGGCCTGAGCTGACTAGGGTGCCTGTATCAACATAGGCACCTTAGTTGCTGACGTGGAGGCTTGCTTCGAGATGACTTGGAATTGGCCCTTCTTAGGCGCCTGACTTCATTCAGGCGCCTGGGAGGAGAAACTTTCAACCCTTCGTTCCTGCAACCAGGGTTAGTTCCAAAGCACAAATAATAAACAAATAATATATGTTAAGCACAATTAACAACCTGAACTATCTTGGTTCTGACTTTGGGCTTCCGAAATGGAACCCTAGGTCAAACCGACGCCTAGTGTCCCCTCCTATGGGGAACGCGTCCTCGCCTACTCCTCTCAGGAGAGTTTACCTTTTTCCCAACCGGCTCCTCCGGTTGGACTTTTGCCCAATCCTCCAGATCAGGTCTTCTTGCCTAGTCTGCGACCAGGACTTATTGCCCAACCCTCAGTCAAGTCTTCGGTGCCCAGCCCTCAGCCAAGACTTATTGTCCAATTCCTCAAATTAGGACTTCGTGCTCAGTACGTGACCAGGACTTATTGCCCAACCCCATGTCAGGACTTCGGTGCCCATCCCTCGGCCAGGACTTATTGGCCAATTCCTAGAATCAGGACTTCATGCCTAGTTTGCCTAGGACTTTTCCTACACACATGAGTAACATCATTAGATCACAATAAAACCTTAACTTATGAACTCTTTGCCATTATCAAAACATAAGTTCGATCTTGGTGCTTCCGGCACCAACAATCTCCCCCTTTTTAATTTATGGCAACCTAGTTCAACAAGTTAAGTTTAATCATATAAAGCATATATAACAACAATGTTTATAAGAAAATCACTTTTTGAAAATATTTTACTAAGCTCCCCTTGAAATAGACATTCTCCCCCTGATGCTTTCAATGATATGCAGTTTTTCAAAAAGTCTAAGTATTTATAATTTTGACTAAGTGTTTTGCAAACCAACACAAAGTATTTGCATACCAAAAATAATTATTATGTACTTGAACAATCTTTTTGCAAAAATATTTGTACTTAGTCAAATTTTGTACTTTAGAAAACTTTGTACTTTAAAAAAATTGGACTTTAGAAAAATTTGGACTTTAGAAGAATTTGGACTGTAGAAAAGTTTTTCACTTAGAGAAATTTTTGTGCATTAAAAAAAATCTTTTTGCAAAAACATTTGCACTTAGAAGAATTTTTCACAAAATATTCACTTAAAGGAAAAATATTTTACTTTAATCACTTTTTGTACAGAAATTTCACTTGAAAAAAACTTTCACTTAAAACAATTTTTCACACTTAGAAAAAATTTGGTTAAAAAAAGTTTGTGCTTTTAGCAAAAATATTTTTACTTGGAAAATTTGTGCACTTGGAAAAGAGTTTTACTTAGAAAATTTATGCACCAAAAAAAATTTACTTAGAAAAGATTTTCAGAAAAATTTTGTGCACTAAAAAAATATACTTAGAAAATTTGAGCACTAAAAAAATTTACTTAGAAAAGATTTTGAGAAAAATTTTGTGCACTAAAACATTTTGAGAAAATCTGCACTTGACAATATGATGCCTAAATGCACGTGAAAATCTAACTTTACTTTTTGAATAAGATGAGTGAAAAAAATTGAAAATTTTACTCTCTTATTCTCTCTCCCCCTTTGCTATATATCAAAAAACATTGATAGAAAAACAAATTGAGAAATAAAGCCAGTTAAAACAATGTTAAATATGTTTTGAACCAATTCTATTGAACCCAAGCAACGAAAAAGATCAAACCAATTAAACTGAACTTGTTCGGGTCCTGTCTAACCCGGTTAACTACTTACTAACTGTTATACAACAGTAGCTTTCACTAGGGTTAGTCAAGTTAAGTGATCAGATCAAGTTAGATTTTCTAAGCTTGAACACTTAGCTTGATTACTGTTCAATTATATTTATTGCCCCAACTACTCCAGATGCACTGACTTAAAGCATCTTGAGTCAAGGCATAGACCTAAGCATCTCAACCCAGTCTAGGTTATCAATCAAAGTGCCCAAATGTGCTTGTGAGATGCTGGCTTCTAAATCTATAGGTGCTTGCAATTCTAGGGTTAAAGCCAAGGCTAAGTCCATTTGCGTAAAAACCCTAGTTTTGAAGGGGGTAAATTTTTGAAAAATCTAAGTCAGAAAATAATTTTAAATTGCAAGACTTAATAAAAGAAGTGATTTTTCAAAAGATGTTAAATTCTAATTTTTTGAAAAAATTATGAAAATATAAAAGCTTTTTGAAGAAACCAAATTTGAACAATCCTATTCTACTAAGCACAACCCTAACTACCTTCTTAGTAAGCTAAACTCAGATTCAGGTAAGGGTTTAGTAAGGATGTCAGCTAAATTAGATTTTGAGTCCACATGCATAAGTACAATTTTACCCCTGGCTATGTGCTCCTTAACAAAATGATGTTTAACTTCAATGTGTTTGGAGCATCCACTATCCAACATCCACTGGTCCAAATCTTTATGTTCCTACACATAAAGTATGTTTTGATTTGGATCCATTTAAGTAGAGGTAGGGATAGATTGAATTGAATTTCACTACCTAGTCTGTCTCACCTACATCTAACGTTATCAAGCATGTTTACCTTATAGGTTTTTGTGAGACAGGTTTTCAAACATGAGTTTAATTAATTTTGAAAAATGTTAGATGAACATGTTGAGTGTAGAATTAAATTTTGAAAGATTATTAACTTTGAAAGAATGTTGAATTAATTTTGAAAATATTGTAGAGTTAATTTTTGAAAGATTATTAACTTTGCAAAAAAAAATGTTGAATCTAAGATTTAATTAAAACTTGTGTTAGATTCAAATTTATCAAATAGTAAATTGAATTTGAGTTTCGATAATTGGCTTCCAGGTCTTGGCGAGGCACATAGGCCTTCTTTGGCCGTAGCCTTATTGGAGCAACAACCCTTTCCTTGACAAAGCCTTTTATCGAAAGTTCATTTTCAAATTACTTCTTGAAATATTTTGGCCTAACTAGCTTAGGTTTTGGATCGGCAGCTTTGGCTAGTTCCACCAGACTAAACAGACCAAGTAAGGTATGCCTTACCCTACTTGACCTTATTAGAAGGGCTTCCATAACGTACTATCATCTCACCTCCACCTAATACTATGTTGTTTAAGTTTTAAGTAAGTCTTTTTATCCTTAAACTAACCATTCCTATGTCTAAACAGAATAATAAAATTTAAAAAAAATAAAATAAACAAGCAATCAAGCAATTAATTAAAAAAATTATCTAATTATAAAACTGATTTTTATATTAGCTCCCCCTAGACTGAAGCCTCGATAAGGGTTAGGCAAGATGTGAATCTTGTCCTTGGGGATCTAATATTGGTTTGGTCCAGCTTGTTTATTCAAACATAGCTTTGGGACCCATGCTTGGACTCGGGTTATAGGTTGGTTCAATACTGAATAGTAAGAGCGTTGTCGCGAGTTGGTTCGATAGCCTAATCTAGATCGATTGAGAACAGACTTCTGTTTTCCAAGAATCATGTCAAGATTCTTGGAACCCGAAGTGAATCGTTCCAATGCGACTCTGAGTTCCATGACTTGAGTTTTCAAGGAAGAATTCTCTTCCTCAAGCTTTTGAACTTATGTTGAGTTTCCTTCTTGAACTGGCTTGGTCAAGGAACTCGAGTTGACTTCCTCTTTTAGGAGTTTGACTTCCTGTCGGAGGGTTTCAACCCGGATGTTGGCTTTCCCCAACTTGCTTGACAAGTAAGAAATTAAATCATAAAGTTCAGATTCCGAATAACCTCTTACTGTGATTTTTCTGTCCTCCGAGATCAAAAACTTTTCGGTGCCGACGTCCTCATCTGGTTCTGATTCCGTTCCGGAGTCGATGTGTTCCGAGGCGGTCAAGGCGAGTAGGTTTGAGTGAGGAGCTACTTCTTCTTCTTCCGAGGATGATTCGTCCCAGGTGGCTTGAAGAGCCTTCTTCGTCCGAGCCTTTTTGTTCTCCTTTAGGTTGGGACACTCTGATCTATAATGTCCCTTCTTGTTGCACTCGTAGCATGTTATGTTACCTTTGTTCTTCTGGCTAGTCGAGGGTTCAGATGGATCTTCCTTCTTCCGATTTGACTTCTTTTTGTTCGTTTGGTTTTTGAGCTCCTTGTAGTAGTCACGAGCTAACCTGACCAGTTTTGGACAATCCCCTTCATCGTCGTCTGATTCTGAGTCTGAGTCAGACTCGGGTACTAGTTGAAGCTTCTTTTTCTGAGATCTTCCTGGAGTTTTTCCTGCAACAAACACAATACTCTTCTCGACCAATGCAGTATTAGTTTGTTCGTGTAATTCTAATTCAGAAAATAATTCATCTAATTTAATTTTTGAAAGGTTCCTGGAAACCTTGTAGGCATCTACCATAGACGTCCACAATGTGTTTCTTGGGAACGAGTTTAGGGTATACCTTATTAGGTCATGGTTTTCGACCTTGTGACATATTGTGTGTAGCCCGTTCATCAACTCCTGGATTCTTGCGTGGAGCTGTGTTGCCGATTCGCCTTCGTGCATCTTTATTGTGTAGAGTCTGTTGAGTAACAGATCTCTTTTGCTGATTCGTGTATAAGACATACCTTCGTGCAGTTCGATGAGTTTCTTCCAGAGTTCCTTTGTGCTGTTGAAGGGTCCGACACAGTTCAGTTCTTCTTTCGTCAGACCGCATTGTAGTGTCTGTGTAGCTTTTGTGTCGGCCTCGATCTTCTTCTTGAGTAGTCCGTCCCACTCAGTGTAGCCTTGCACCACGCCTTCTGCATTTTTGGGTATCTCCCGTCCAGACTGGATGATGATCCACATGTCCACCTGAGTTTTCAGGTGGACCTCCATCCTACTCTTCCAATAGGAGAAATCTTCTCCTGAGAAGAGTGGTGGTCTAGCGGTGCTATATCCCTCTTGCATGACCATATAATTAATCTGAAACAAAATTACAAAGAAAACGAAACTCCATCCCAAGACTAAGTCTTGGCTTAGTAGTGCGGTAGCAAAGAAATAATAAAGATATCGAGTGGTGTTGCACCAACCTCGATAAACGAGAAAAATTACGAACGAAAAAAATATTTAAAATTCAAAAAATCCAAAAAATCACTCAATTGGTGGTTGCACCAGATTTGAGCCACCCGCTCTGATACCACTTGTAGGATCGTTTAGAATCAATAGAGGGGGGGGGGGTGAATATCGAAACACAATTTTCGGATTAAAAAGAGCAATTTATGCAGCGGAAAAATTCAATGCTAACACTTTTATTTTTTACTTGGTTCGGAGTCACGGTCAACTCCTACTCGAAGGCCCACGGTCCTTGACCGATTACGATGGGCAATTCTATATTCCGAGAAAATAATACAAGTTTGAGGTTGAATACAGAATTTAAAATACAGCAATAAAAACTTTATACCGACGATCGGAGAAGATTCGTAGATCGGAGCTGCGTGTCGTCGTTGGCGCTTGAGACTTGAGCATGGTGCATTTGGAGCAGAGCGCTTGAAAGAAATCGTTGGAAGCAGTTGTATTCTAAAGCAAGGGGTGAACCCCTTTATATAGTAGTTGCTTGGGCGCCTGTGTTGATGGGGGCGCTTGTCACGTGGCCTTTGATAATTACCATTTTGTTAGTTAATTGAGGCTCTAGAATCCATGTTTTGATCCATTTTTACATGCTTAATCTTGGATTTACACTAGGTTCCACGGATTAAGTTATTTTGGCTTTTATTGCAAATCTTTGCATATTTGAGATGTTTTGATATCTAATTCGAATTTGGTTTTTGTAGGCTTTAAAGGATCATGGACCTAGGTCAAGTTGAATCAAGTTGAGTTAGAATTCGACTCGGATCAAGGTGATCAAACATTGAATCAATATGGGTCATCCGATCAAGGAACAAGTAGATCTGGGCCATCTGTGAACTTCTGATCAATCCGAGTTCAGGATAGGGCTAATCATGATCTCAGATCAAGATCTGAAAGTTTGGACCAAATCAGAGTCCATTTGACCGTCGGATCAAGTGTGGGGGAGTTTCAACCGTCCATTCAAAAGGGCAGGGAGATGTGAGCCATCCATTACAGATCCGGTTGATTCCAGCTGAGGAGAGGCAGATCTGACCGTCGGATGGAGATCTGGAAACTTTGGTTCAGATCTAAGCAGATCTGATCGTCGGACGGGATCAGGATGATCAGAGTCGTCCATTTTAAACAGATAAAAATCGATCCTCCGATCAGATCTGGCGTCGTCGCGATTTCACTGTTCTTCTTGTTCTTGAGCTTTTCTCCTCCGATTCTTTGCGCGACCACTTTAGATTCAAGTCTTTGCCAGTTTTCAATCAAGAAATCGAATTCCCGAGAAGTTTGTGAGGTAATCTCGTCGCTACCAAGCTCCGGTGAGGGTTTCGCCCAAGCTTGCTTCATCCGATCAATTCCCGATTGAAGACTTCATCGCTCGTAGCTATCAGAACAACTCAGAGGGGCTCTCTGAGGAATACTGAGAGTTGCTGATCCATCATCGCCATAACACTCATCAAGAAGGAGAAAATCGAAGGAAGAATCAGCCCGAACACGGATCTGACGCAAATCGTCCTCGGGAGCTAGATCTTGTTGATTTCAAGTTAGGGGGTTCCTGGTTTGATTCTTGGGTGACGGCAGGAAGAGGATTTGGTGAAGGACTTAATCTGTTGTTGTTAGATTTCGATTTGAATCCATTTCTACAATCGTTTGTTTCTGTATCAGCTCATTTTCAGACACTGATCGGTCTGTTTGACCGATCCAGACATCATCTGATCGGTCTGTCGACCGATCAGGCTTGTATCTGATCGGTCTGCCGACCGATCAGGTAGTTTCAGGTTTAATCCAGCTCTGTTTCTTTTAAGCTTGTCTTGTTTCAGACTTTATAATTTTGCCATCTAGATACAAACTGCTTACATTAAAGTTTAATTCTCGAATTCACTTAGTACAGCTCCTTTGCATTCAATTTTAGTCTTGAATTTCAGTCTTACCATTCCAATTTGCATTGTCTAATTTTCAAATAGGTTAAGTTTAGTTGTTGTGAATTCCTAGTTAATTCCTGCTTAAGGTGAATTCATTTTGTTGCAACTATTATTCCATTTATATTTGAAAACAAACCCCCATTTCCATTTGAAAACCCAAAACAACATCAAACGACAACTACAAGTTTGAATTAAACATTCACAACTAGTCCTTGGAAAAATACGACCTGAGGCCCCTATTCAACATTTAATTTTGTTAGCCAAGGGCTTTCAGCTTATAAATATCTAAATTTGAGGCTCATTCGTGACACTTGTATTGGGCCACATCAAATTTTTGGCGCCGTTGCCGGGGAACACTAGTTGAGTTTGTTTGATTTTAGCTTATGTGCTTATTTCTATATTTTGTGATCTATTTCACTTGTTTCATTTTTCTATATACATTTGCTGCGATTTGTATTTGTTGTATGACCAGGTCTGCAGGTGGTGATCTTGAGGAATTTGATCCTGAAATAGAGAGGACTTTCAGAGCAAGGAGGAACCTGTTAGTAGGAGCCCTAGAGCCAATTATATGATGATTGACTAGGGACATTTTGTATCATATTCTATTATTAATAAAGGCATGTTTGGTTATTATACTTTGTATTTGTGCCAAATAACTAAGTATAATAATGTCCTTGGGTAGTAGGTTCTTATCTACATTATATCGATTGGTTGAATCGATAGTGAGATGATGTAGAGAACACTACTCTAAACCATTCCTAGTCAAGTATTAATATTCAAGGACAATATTAATACATGGAGACTAGCATGTAGGTTAACTGATGACTTGAGCTCACAAGTCATGGATATGTGATATCAAGTTGACACATGGGTATACATTGGAGAATGTGTACTGAATGACCCGCCATGAGAAAGTTTCATAGATTGTCATATGAGTGTCATAAACTTTCTCATGTGACTATTGGTATGAATAGTCCTTAGACCTGAAGTCACTACGGTTCCCTACATAAGGAGTTATGTACTTTGGTATCGTCAAACGTCACCCGTAACAGGGTGGACTATAAAGGCGATCACTGGGTATGTAATGAATTATGCAGAGGGATGTGAGTGATGTAGATGGGATTTATCTCTCCCATATGACGGGAGTGATATCTGTGGGCCCCTTGATCGAGTAGGACTGCTAAAACGCATGGCCATGCTCGAATGAGTCAATATGAGATATTGAGCTCAATTGTTTGAGTGAGTCTACTCGGGGATCAAGAAACACCAGATTGATTGAGGATGACACGGTCTATGCCTCATTTGTCAATCTAGATATCAAGGATAGAAGGACAAGGTCATACATTGCCATAGTCACGGAGGTTAAGTCGGATCTCGACTTTCTTGTTACTTGGGTAGCCTTGATGCATTGCTAGATGCCGCTCATTGCTTTTGTGTCTAAATTGGTTTAGACACATTGCCAACGTTTTGAGAGCCTATTGGGTCACACACTAAGGATACGATACTTCGGAGATTAATTGATCTTGATTTGGCTAAGATTTAATTGGAATTAGATTAATTGAGTTAGACTCAAGTGAATCCAATTGGATTATGGATTGAGATCTAATTTGAGTTAAACTCATTTAGATTAGACTCAACCACATTTGGATGAAATATTAATTCATTAAAATGTTTAATGAATTAATAAGAGAGGAAGATGGAGAGTTTCTCACCATTAGAGTGTTACATGAAAAGTTAGAGAGTTACATTAAAATGTTTAATGAAGGGAAGTTTAAAAGACAAAAACTCCTCATGATATAAGTATAAAAGAGTTTTTCCCTTGTCATTTGGATGACAACTTGTCATTTTCTTTCCCCTCTTCCTTCTCTTCTCCATCTTGGCCGAAACTCACATCTTGGGTTCTTGGTGTTTTGTGAACTACCTCAAGTTGCTAGCACAACTAAGGTAGTTCTTCTCCGAAGTAGAGATATCGTGTTCGTGTGGATATGAATAGAGGCACGGACACTTGAACATGCAAGAGATTCGGCGGCGCTTGGACGAGTGGGATAAACGTAAGGGCACGCTCCAAAGGTATAAATAGTATTTAAATCTATTAGATAGATATACTTTGTACGAGTTTTCTTTCACATGGATCGCTCGTGGGATCTTGTTTCTGCTGCGTTTTGTGTTTATGTCGCCTGAAGATCCCAACAGTGGTATCAGAGCCACTTGCGAAAGATCGTACAAAGTTTTTGTACTTTTATATGTGATATAGAAGTAGGACAAGATATATTATGAGTTGCATAAACTGTATGATATAGTAGTCGGGCTCCCGACCTCCCACTCAGGAAGACTGACCTCTGAGGTCATACCAAGCAGAAAGCTTCCCGAGGTCACTCGGGAAGACAGAAGCTCGGGTCGTCCCGAGTGAGAAAACCCCGAGAATGTCTCGGGAAAGCGGAGTTCGAGTGATCATACCATTGCTATATGGGTCTCGGATTCATGTTGATGAATCTGGGTAGCGACTCACTCGGGGAACAACAAAGTAAATTTTGTTTTTGCACTCATAATAATATCAATGTCCTAAATCTATTGTGTATAAATGATGACATGGTGAATGGTTATGACCTTAACCCCAATGTGATTGGATGTATGTGTGTGTGTGCATGTTGTAATTCATAATACGGCCTGCGTGTCATACCTTGTATCTATTCTTCCTAATTGTAAAATTAGATTTAGACTCGAATGTAACTCGAGTTTTCCTACATTGTAATGTACAAAAGAGGAATGGAGTGTCCATTGAAGAATGAAGTTACAAGGAGAATGCCAACCACACATGATGACCGGAGGATGCTCTTGGAGAAGAAGTTATCTTTAGGTTGACCATCGATCTTCTCATTGGCTTGAGAAGATCGTAGTATACTAGCCATACCATGTCACATTTTCTTGCCTATATATTGATATATGCTATGTGTGTGTATGTGATGCATGCTTAGATGTTAATCTTAATTAAGTCAACTCAATATGCCTACCAAGGTTCGGTACTCATAAACGACCTCGATCATTTGTTGTTGGGTTTGCCAAAGCAAAGCAACACATTTTATCTTGGTAGAGTGCGAGTGGACAATTGTGATGTCCCACTATCGAACTTTGGGTGAGACTTAACTAAGTCACCTCAATTGGATTGAGAAACTTAGAGGCATATCCCAAAAGTTGGGAAAATTGGGTAAGAGGAAAATTATGCTAAGTCTTGGGCGATTAGCCAAAGCTAACTCAAGATGATGTGTAATGTGAATCTTAACCCTTTTTCAAGAGTTGCATACGATGTAATTGGTAAAATGTTACCTACCTAATTGTACCGAGTCTTGGGCGATTAGCCAAAGCTAACTCAAGATGAAGTATAATTTGGATCTTGTCCCACATAAATGTAGTCGCTGTTTGGTTTGGAGCTAGTAGTGCGAGCAAAGTAAGTTTGCCTATATCCATGACTAGCCCCAACAAAAGCTCTACGATATAGTGGGAGCATCATTTAATTAAAGGCCTAATTAAATGATCTAGATATGATACTTATTTTTGCATGTTGTGTTGTTGTAAATCACCATGTCGTCTAATACGTCGAACACTCTCTCTCTCTGCGATCTGTCCTTGAGAAGGACAAGCTCAACGAAGCTAATTTCCTGGACTGGTATAGGAACTTGAGGATAGTCCTCAAACAAGAACGTAAACTGTACGTTCTAGAGCAACCCCTTCCAGATGTTGGGACCGGGTGCATGTTGACATGGATGCGGGTTCGTAATTTTAAAATTAATTACGTGCAGCGGAAGGTTTAGCATAAATAATTTCTCAAATTATTTAACCACACATCTAAGCATGCAACCTTATGATTGTGTAGACATGATCATATATTTAAAATTTTACAGAAACGTAAACTAATTTACTTGTTACCTCGCGTAACTCGAAGAAAGGGACGAGATCCAACCATAAGCATCCCTCGGAAGCTCCGCCTCTATTCGCGTCCATGCCGAGTATCTTCGGGATGACTTTGCAAAGCCATGAGTTTCGTGTTCTCGAGAACTACTAGATTCTCCGAGAACGCGACAAGAAACCAAGAGAGAAGTAATCATATCGGAAAAACTCACCACCAAGGTTGGCCGGAATCACAATTCCGGCGAGGAGGAGGAAGATGACTTGCGCCCAATCCCAAGGTGATGATGGCCGGAGACGAAGATCGTCTCAACGGAAGAACTTCGTCGCCTCGGTGCTTCTCCTTGTGCTCACGGCAAGAAGAAGGGAGAAGAAGGGAAAGGCCGGCCAAGAGAAAGAAGGGAGGAGAGAGAGAGAGCCCAAGCAAGAATACTTGGATTATTTCGAATGAATTCCAAGCCTTGCCTTGGGTCGAATTCCAAGCCTTGCCTTGGGTCCTTTATATAGTGGCCTCTCAACCACCAAGTCTCTTTTTTCTTATGGAATAAATTTTCATAAGAAATTTATCATATAAATTTTCTATGACTTATTCCATCATGCCAAGTCTTGATTTTATATCATGGTTAAAATCATATTTTAATTGATGATAAAAATCAACCAAGTCTCCTTTTCTTATGGAATAAATTTTCATAAGAAATTTATCATATAAATTTCTTTATATAAATTTCGTTATATAAATTTCTTTATCATGGTAAATCAATCCATGATTGATTTTATAAAATAAAATAAACCAATCCATGGTTCATTTTAATTTCCATGAAAAATAAATTTTATATAAATTTCTTTATAAAAATTTCTTTATCATGGTAAATCAATCCATGATTGATTTTATAAAATAAAATAAACCAATCCATGGTTCATTTTAATTTCCATGAAAAAATAAACCAAACCTTGGTTTATATAAAAATTTATATCATCCATAATTTTATAAAACAAACCACACTTGATTTATTTTATAAATTGAACCAAACAATTTGGTTCTCTCCCTTTGTTGTGGCCGGCCAAGCAAAGAGGGTGGGGACCCTCTTTGGCCGGCCTATCCAGGCCACGCCCCAATGAATTAAACTCATTTAATTCATCTATTAAGTCTTCAAAAGACTTAGCCATTTTACGCTTCCGATGCGTCTCTGAAAAATTCAGATTCGACTTATCGTTTGGCTCAACCAAACCTAATCTCTCTTGATTGGAAAATCCAATTTTCAACTCATTTTAAATCCCTCGGATTACTCGTAGTGCGTGTGACTAAATAGACTTTCGATTTATGTTGGCCGTCTATAATTAACTAATTATAGAATGATCATGAGTGGCACCTAGTAGTACATCATGATCCCCAATTAATTGAAAGATCAACGGTTGACCTCAGAAACAATTCTGAACCCCTTCAGCAGCTATAATGAATCATGCCCCATTCCCTTCACCATCTTATACCCACTTGGTTTAGGACATGGTCTATGTGTGTCAGTCCCCACTAGGCTGACTACGTCACACCTAGCCCAAGTAACATTTTCTCGTCCTACTAATTCTAATTACTCTCATGTATCTAAGAGATTCATACTCTGAACATGTCATGCTCTGGCCAGAGGCTTCGAGTAACAATCCGACGATAGGCCTTGGGTATACATCTCCTCGCAAGGAGTGGTGAATCCTTTGTAGGCTGTTCAAACATCTTCGGGCACTTCGGCTTATACCCAATCATCCTGGGTCCACATCTCCTTGGAGATGCTTGCTTAAGATGTCAAAGTATAAGTCTCCATGACCAAGATGACTTGAACACCGCAAGTCAAAGGAACATCGCACTTAAGCTACAGTAAGAACTTCACTGACATGTCTATATGTAGACTACCATATGAAGTTTTACAGCCAGTCACTCCAATGAACTAGTTCCCTTAACTAGCATTCGTGTTTATCTCCGACATCCCAATGTCACCAGCTAGTGAGAATCAGCTGATTAGAGAATAACCCATGCTAGTCTCAACAGAATTGATAGTGTCCGTTATTTATCAATTCATCGACTAGGGACAATTTCAATACTTCACAATTGCACATGTAAAGATAATCACTAGTTATGAATTCATCACAAATTCTCTCATGTTGTGAATTGTATTGCGGACATTCAGTAAATGAGTTTAAGATCTCAATCAAATACATAAACATGTATACTTAAATAGTGAATATTCATTTATTAAAATAAATGATTACAATCATAAGGCGATTGCCTTAGGACACTTTTCTCATATCACTAACAAACTCCCACTTGGCCTAATGCCAATCGCTACGGTATCCAATACCACAGGCTCTAACATGACCCTCAAACTTGCTTTGAGGCAAGGCCTTAGTTAAAGGATCTGCTAAATTCCTTTCAGTGGGAATTTTCTCAATTTGTATATCATTCCTACTTATAATCTCTCTGATCAGATAATAGCGGCGAAGCACATATTTGGATCATTAATGAGACCTTGATTCCTTTGCTTGTGCAATAGTTCCATTGTTGTCGCAATAAACCGGTATTGCTTCATCAATGGTTGGAACCACACCAAGTTCTGAGACAAACTTCTTGATCCAGACTGCTTCCTTTGCTGCTTCCGAAGCTGCAAAGTATTCCGCTTCCGTGGTAGAATCCGCTACGGTGTCTTACTTGGAACTCTTCCAACTTATTGCGCTTCCATTCAAAATAAATACATATCCAGACTGAGATTTGGAGTCATCCTTATCTGTCTGGAAACTGGTATCTGTATACCCACGTATTACCATATCACCTTCTCCATATATTAGGAACACATCCTTAGTTCTTCTTAAGTACTTGAGGATTGTCTTGACAGCCGCCCAATGATCCATTCCTGGATCAGACTAGTATCTGCTTGTGACGCTCAGAGCATACGATACATTGGGCCTAGTACATAACATAGTATACATGATAAATCCTATCGCGGATGCATAAGGAATCTTATTCATGCAAATCCTCTCGTTTTCTGTGCACGGACACATAGACTTCGAAAGGTTGATCCCATGCCTGATGGGAAGGTAACCATTCTTGGATTCCGACATGCTAAACCCTTTTAGCACTCGGTCTATATATGTAGACTGCGAAAGACCAAGTAATCATTTTGATCTATCTCTATAGATTCTAATCCCAAGGATATAGGTTGCTTCTCCCAGGTCTTTCATGGAGAAAGTTTTGGACAACCAAATTTAAACTGACTGTAAGACTGATATATCGTTTCCTATAAGTAATATGTCATCGACATATAACACTAGGAATACGACTGCACTCCCACTAACCTTCTTATACACACAAGGTTCGTCAGGATTTTGTGAGAAATCAAACTCTTTGATTGTCTCATCAAAACGGATATTCCAGCTCCTGGATGCTTGCTTTAGTCCATATATGGATCGTCGAAGCTTGCATACTTTGGTTTTATCAACCGATGTGAAACCTTCAGGTTGTATCATGTATACATTCTCAAGCAGGTTTCCATTAAGGAAAGCTATTTTCACATTCATTTGTCTTATCTCATAATCATAATGAGCTGCTATGGCCAGGAGCATCCAAATGGATTTAAGCATAGCTACTGGCGAATAGGTTTCGTCATAATAAGTTCCTTGTTTCTGACGATATCCTTTTGCCACTAATCTAGCTTTAAAGGTAACAACATTACCTTCCATGCCGGTTTTCTTCTTGAAATCCCAGTTGCACCCTATGGGCTTAATCCCTTCAGGTGGGTTAACCAAGTCCCATACTTGATTTTCGTACATGGAATCCATTTCTGACTTCATGGCTTCAAGCCATTTAACCCTTTCTGAAATTTTCAGAATATCTTCATAACTGATAGGTTCGTCATCGTTAATGAGTAACACGTCGTTTGATTCACTTATGAGAAATCCGTATCTCTCTGGAATATTGCGTGTCCTATCAGACCTATGAAGAAGTGGTGTTGTTTTAGGTTCAACTGATAGCTCATCATTATGAGTTATTGGTTGTGGGTCTAGACTAGGTGTCTCTGTAATGTCTATTGGAGTTCCTTGAACTTCTTCAAGTTCAATGTTACTCCCACTATTTTCTTGTAAAAGAAATTCTTTTTCTAGAAATACAGCATGCTTTGAAACAAACACCTTTTGTTCCAAGGGATGATAGAATTGGTAACCTTTCGTTTCCTTAGGGTATCCAATAAATAGACATTTATCAGACTTAGCATCCAATTTGTCTGATACAGTCCGCTTTACATAAGCAGGACAACCCCATATCTTTAGGTGAGATAAATGAGGTTTCTTACTATTCCATGTCTCATATGGAGTAGTAGAGACTACCTTGGTCGGGACTCTGTTTAGCAAGTAAACAGCTGTCTTAAGCGCATAGCCCCAAAAGGATTTTAGAAGAGTTGCATGATTCATCAGAGATCTAACCATGTCCATCAAGGTTCGGTTATGCCTCTCAGATACACCATTATGCTGTGGTGTATATGGCGGAGTCCATTGAGACAATATCCCATTGTCCCTAAGATAATCTTGAAACTCTTGACTTAAGTATTCACCACCCCGATCGGATCGAAGTATCTTAATACTTTTGCCAAGCTATTTCTCTACTTCACTTCTGAACTCTTTGAATTTCTCAAAAGCTTCAGATTTGTGTTTCATTAAGAACACATACCCGAATCGTGAGTGATCATCGATAAAGGTAATGAAATAGCTATAGCCTCCTTGTGCAAGAGTTGACATTGGTCCACATACATCAGTATGTATTAGACCAAGTAATTCTTCCACTGGTTTACCTTTTCCGGAAAAGGGTAATTTGGCCATCTTGCCTTTTAGGCATGATTCGCATGTATCAAATGAACCGGGTTCAAATGATTCCAGAATTCCACATCGGTCTAATTTGGTCATGCGTTTCTTGCTTACATGGCCAAGAAGACAATGCCACGTATAGGAGTCTATTTGATTATCTATTCTAGCACGTTTGTTGCTAACTTCGATATTGAAAATGTCACCGGATGAATCTAACGTGTAGATACCATTGCATAATGTTTCGGTCCCATAAAGAACACCATTTAAAGTTATGTAACAACAATTGTTACTAAAAGTTAAATGGTAACCCTTTTCATTCAAGTATGAAATAGATACAATGTTCTTTATTAACGAAGGAACAAAATAACAATTATCCAATTCTAAGACAAGTCCATTAGGGAGCTTTAGCAAACATGTTCCGATGGAAATAGCAGCAATCTTTGCTCCATTTCCAACTCGCAAATTCGCTTCTCCCTTGACGAGTCTTCTTCTATTCCTTAGCCCCTTTATGTCATTACATATATGTGAGCTACACCCAGTATCAAGTACCTAGGTGGTCGAGGAAATAGAGTGACATTCAATAACGAAGATGCCTGAAGAGGATAGGGCATCGGATGCCTTCTTCTTCAAGGACTCAAGATAAACCTTGCAGTTTCTTCGCCAGTGGCCCTCCTTGCCACAATGATGGCAAGTGCCTTTTGGTGCCTTTTCAATCCTTTTGTCCTTAGTTAACTTATTGGTGTCCAAAATGGAACGCAAATTCAGAGAAGACATGATCAAGTGATTATCCTAGAAATACAAATTGAGGTTACGTGATGAGAAGAATGCATCAATATACATTAATTAAATCCTATTTATTTTTTGAATTGAATAACCCTTTTTATCAATTCGGGAGATCGTAGGAACATCTCCAAATAGGTTGATATCCAACCATAGATAAGAACAACCATGACTGGGGCCATCAAGTTATTCTTAGCTATGAAGGTAATTAATTATACCGATTACATATTACATAGATGTAACTATCACATTATGCTATCAACTAATTGAATGTTTGCATAAATCATTGAGTTGTTAACTCATTAACAAGTATGCAACAATATACATAGCACCCAACTGCACCTCTCTTTACATCGACCTTGGCTGTGGCACAACAAATCGATGCTCCAAGCTTAAGGCTGACCCATTAATCAAGAAATAGTTTTAATATGGTTAGAGCTCATTCAACCGTTTAGTCAGGCTTGGATGTGTCCAACAACCAAAACTAAGGATTGACCTCTGACTCCAACTATATTAATCATAAACTAATTCCATTGTTTGAATATGTTGAGGTTCAAGCCGGGCATGGATGTGTCCATCAACCCAAACGAGAAACAAAACTCCGGTTCTAACCATATTAATGGAAGGTGTTGGCCTTAATATTTTGTAAGAGGTTTTGGGTCTCATCCTTTTCTTTTATGCACATTCATGACATATAATTATGTCATGTTCTAACGATTTCCTTAATAAAGTATGTATGTGACTTAATTTATCAAGTCTCATTAATTGAATTAGGAACCGGATCTCCTAATTCTAATTTCATACTTTATTCAAGGAATTGTTTTAGGAAACAATTTCCTAAATTATCATAATCAATTTTGGAATTAATATGTTTATGACTTTGATTTCTCTAATTCAAATCTTATTAAATTAAGAGACAGATTCCCTTAATTCAACCACATATTATTTTCATAAAAATCTTATTTAAGGAAATATACTCTATAGGAAACAATTTTCCTAATTAATTTTGGAGACAATAATATGTAAGAGTATCACCTCATAAATCAAATAAGGAATTTATGGTTTGAGAATCACCTCAAAATTTTCCAAGATTTGATCACATATTTTATTTACGGAAAATTAATATCAATAAATAACTTAATTTGGACGACTCCCCGAGGCTCAATCCAAAATAAGAATTTATTGATAATATAATTTGGACAGCTCCCCGAGGCTCAATCCAAATTAAACATTTGACAATTTAAATTCAATTTAGAAAATTTAATTATAACAACTAACTTTAAATTGGACGGCTCCACGAGGCTCAATCCAAAATAAAGAATTTTGTAAATAATTTAATTTCTAATTATGAATTTAAATGCCAATTAATATTCCCATAATTTGTCTAGACTTTCTTGAAAGAAAGTGCCCAAAATTGCGAGCTTTCCATAAATGGAAAGTTTCCAAAAATAAAAATTTTCAGAATAATTGTAAGTTTCTGGTATAAAGAAAACTTACGTATTTCCAAGATTGGAAAATTTCCAAAATAGGAAATTTCCAAAATTGGAAAGTTTCCAAAAATGGAAGGGGGCGTTTGGTTTGCATTTTCCTGTCTGTTTTCCATTTTCATTTTCTGTAGAAAATGCGGTTTTCTAGAGAACATGTTTGGTTTGCATTTTCCAGCTTTGTTTTCCAGAAAAAAACATAGCGTTTTCTGGAAAACTGGAGAATAAAAAAAAGTCATTTTCCAGAAAACTAGAAAATGCGGTTTTCTGGAAAATGAAAATGGAAGATGAGACAAACCAAACGCCCCCGAAGGTTTTCACAATTATCATAAAATTTCAGAAACAGGGATATTTCAAAAGTTTGCGAAATTTCATGAGGATTTCCAAACTTTGAAATTCCTAAATCTAAAATTTACCATAATTGGAAAGTTTCCATAATTGGAAAATTTTCCAAAATTGAGATCATGACAAAGTTTTCCGCAAAACAATTATATGATTATGTCGAACACTAACCGGCTCTGATACCACTATTGGGACCGGGTGCATGTTGACATGGATGCGGGTTCGTAATTTTAAAATTAATTACGTGCAGCGGAAGGTTTAGCATAAATAATTTCTCAAATTATTTAATCACACATCTAAGCATGCAACCTTATGTTGTGTAGACATGATCATATATTTAAAATTTTACAGAAACATAAACTAATTTACTTGTTACCTCGCGTAACTCGAAGAAAGGGACGAGATCCAACCGTAAGCGTCCCTCGGAAGCTCCGCCTCTATTCGCGTCCATGCCGAGTATCTTCGGGATGACTTCGCAAAGCCATGAGTTTCGTGTTCTCGAGAACTACTAGATTCTCCGAGAACACGACAAGAAACCAAGAGAGAAGTAATCATATCGGAAAAACTCACCACCAAGGTTGGCCGGAATCACAATTCCGGCGAGGAGGAGGAAGATGACTTGCGCCCAATCCCAAGGTGATGATGGCCGGAGAGGAAGATCGTCTCAACGGAAGAACTTCGTCGCCTCGGTGCTTCTCCTTGTGCTCACGACAAGAAGAAGGGAGAAGAAGGGAAAGGCCAGCCAAGAGAAAGAAGGGAGGAGAGGGAGAGAGCCCAAGCAAGAATACTTGGATTATTTCGAATGAATTCCAAGCCTTGCCTTGGGTCCTTTATATAGTGGCCTCTCAACCGCCAAGTCTCTTTTTTCTTATGGAATAAATTTTCATAAGAAATTTAAATTTATCATATAAATTTTCTATGACTTATTCCATTATGCCAAGTCTTGATTTTATATCATGGTTAAAATATTATTTTAATTCATGATAAAAATCAACCAAGTCTCCTTTTCTTATGGAATAAATTTTCATAAGAAATTTATCATATAAATTTCTTTATATAAATTTCTTTATCATGGTAAATCAATCCATGATTGATTTTATAAAATAAAATAAACCAATCCATGGTTCATTTTAATTTCCATGAAAAATAAATTTTATATAAATTTCTTTATATAAATTTCTTTATCATGGTAAATCAATCCATGATTGATTTTATAAAATAAAATAAACCAATCCATGGTTCATTTTAATTTCCATGAAAAAATAAACCAAACCTTGGTTTATATAAAAATTTATATCATCCATAATTTTATAAAACAAACCACACTTGGTTTATTTTATAAATTGAACCAAACACTTTGGTTCTCTTCCTTTGTTGTGACCGGCCAAGCAAAGAGGGTGGGGACCCTCTTTGGCCGGCCTATCCACGCCACGCCCCAATGAATTAAACTCATTTAATTCATCTATTAAATCTTCAAAAGACTTAGCCATTTTACGTGTAACGACCCGGAAAATTCTCTTAATATTTTCTGAAAATATTGAGCATGTCTAGATACTTTTCCGAAGGACCTAGAGGCATTAATACGGACATTGGCCTAGGAAATCCATGTTTTCTCATTTAAAATGAGGAAACCAAGTGTTAATGGGCCTTATATGGGCTTCCTAGTACTATGATTATAGGTGGATTTTTAGGAAGAATTAGTATAAATATAAATATGAATTTATTTGGGCACATTAACATGATTATGGGAAAGTATTAGCCTGACATTCCCATCTAAATTGAGGAATTTGGTACTAATGGGCTTTAAATGGGCCCAAAAAATGGGTATTAATTAGGTAAAATTAATATAAATATAAAAGAATTTTATTTAGGAATATTAGTGCAATTATAGGTAATTTTAGGGGGGATTTTCGGAGTTTAAGAAAATAAAGTAATAAAATAAATGAAAGGAAAATAAAAATAAATGTGTATGAGCCAAGGATTGAACCTTGGACCTCTTGTACAACCAAGAATGCTTTAACCAACTCACCTAGCAAGGAATGCTTATGAGTAATTGAAGTGGAGGTTGGTTAAGAGGTAAAAGGAGGTGAAGGGTCATGGAGAGGCTCTTCATTTGCCTCCTTGATGGGTTATAATGAGAGGAGTTTTGGGAGTTACTTCTTCTCTCAATCAAGTGCATTACCTCTCCTCTTCATCCCTCATTCTTGCCGAGCACCAAAGGGAGGAGCTCCTTGAAGAAAACTTCACAAGGGGTCTCATCTCTCAAGATCTAAAGTTCTTACAAGGTGACAAGGTCTAGTTGTGGTCAAGAGATACCAAGTCCTCTTCCTTCTCCTCTTTCAAGGTTCGAAAAATCAAGAAATCTAAGGTAAGACTCCCTCACCTGTGGTATAATAGTTACCTATGATTTCCATGATTTTTAGCATGATATATGGGTTAGTTTTCGGATTTAATGTTGAAAGGAAACAAAATCAAGGTTCCTAAGTTCAAGGGTTTCGGCCACCATGTTTTAAATGTCTAGAAATATTTTAAAAATCATGATAATGTTATTTAATGTTCCCTTATGATGTTTAGAAGTTAAGGACAATTTTTGGGAATTTTTGGAGTACTCTAGGACACCCTAGAGTTTTGGCCAACATGAAAGAAGCAAAACCCAGAACCTTAAGTTCAAGGGTTTCGGCCACTATATTTTAAATGTCTAGAAATATGTTAAAAATCATGATAATGTTATTTAATGTTCCCTTATGATGTTTATAAATTAAGTATAATTTTTGTGAATTTTTGGAGTACTCTAGGATACCCTAGAGTTTCGGCCAACATGAAAGAAGCAAAACCCAGAACCTTAAGTTCAAAGGTTTCGGCCACTATGTTTTAAATGTCTAGAAATATGTTAAAAATCATGATAATGTTATTTAATGTTCCCTTATGATGTTTAGAAGTTAAGGATAATTTTTGGGAATTTTTGGAGTACTCTAGGACACCCTAGAGTTTCGGCCAACATGAAAGAAGCAAAACCCAGAACCTTAAGTTCAAGGGTTTCGGCCACTATGTTTTAAATGTATAGAAATATGTTAAAAATCATGATAATGTTATTTAATGTTCCCTTATGATGTTTAGAAGTTAAGTATAATTTTTGGGAATTTTTGGAGTACCCTATGACACCCTAGGGTTTCGGCCAACATGAAAGAAGCAAAACCCAGAACCTTAAGTTCAAGAGTTTCGGCCATCATGTTTCAAAGGTCTATAATTATGATAAAAATCAGGATAATGTCATTTAATGTTCCCTCATGATGTGTAGAGGTTAAGTATAAATTTTGGGAATTTTTGGGGTACCCTAGAGGCCCCATATGGTTCGGCCAACCACAAGGACCCAAGGATTGGGGTTGAGTCTTTAACTTCAACATATGTTTATGTGTTGCCATGATATAAGGATGATGGATGGTGATTATGTGAATTTTCACATGGCCTTGGGACTCCACAAGTTTCGGCCATATAAGAGTTAATAGGGTAAAAGTTAAGATTTATTTCAAGTAAGGGTCCCAATGGTCCTATGGTAAGATGTGATTTATGTTTATGAATGATATGCCACGTTTACGAATGATACGTCATGTTTATGAATGATATGCCATGTTTATGAATGATATGCCATGGTTATGCATGATATGCCATGTTTATGAATGATATGCTATGTTATGAATGATATGCCATGCTTATGAATGATATGCCATGTTTATGAATGATATGCCATGTTATGAATGATATGCCATGTTTACGAATGTTATGTCATGTTTATGAATGATATGCCATGGTTATAAATGATATGTCATGTTATGAATGATATGCCATGTATACGAATGTATGCCATGCTCTATGAATGATGTGTACAAACACCATGTCTAAGAATGAAGATGATGAATGACAAGTATGATGAATGAAAGATGATGCTTATGCCTTTAAGGCATAAATATGCTAAACGGCACGGTCGATGGTCGACGGTACGACGGTCGAGAGGACCGGTAAATGGGCCGGTAGACGGGCCGAGCCGTAACAAGTTATGCTATGATAAGTATGCCATGAGTGTCTTATGAATGATGAAACATGAAAAGTATTTTACTTTATGTATGAGCTTGTACCGGACCGAAGTATGGGTCCAAGGGATGGGCACCTTAAGAACGCCCCGGTTTTGGACTACCGAAGCTGTCCACGGTTCTGGCACTACCGAAGCTGTGCAACAGGGATGGGCTCCTTAAGAAGCGCCTCGGTTCGGGGACTACCGATTATGCTGTCCTTACCCTAGTAGGTCGGGGCTAGCTACCTCGGATTTACTAGGGATGCGCGCTATGATGTATGTATGTGGTACAAGCCGGGGACCCCAAATGTTATGATGATGATGTTTAAGCATTTTCAAAGTATGTTTTAAAAGTTAAGCATCCTTATGTAAATGCATTCCACCCATGCATTCATACATGATATGCATTATGTTAAGATGATGATGTCTTATACTTATGCGTTACGATGAAAGATATGGATGAATGATCTATGTCAGGATTATGTTAAGAAGGTGTTCATATGATATGATAGAAGATATGCCTATGTTTAAGCCATATAGGTTGATTTTTGTTACGTTATGCTATGCCATGTATTATGCCATGCTACTACGTTCAAGCTTATACCATGTCTTATGCCATGCTAAGGAAGATTATTATGTTATGTTATGCCATGTTTCATGCTATGCTTAGAATGTTAGTATGATTATGTTCATGCCATGTCTCATGCTATGCTACGAATGTTCACTTATGTTTATGATCATGCCATGTCAAGGGTATGGTAAATATGATAATGTTTTATGTGCTTATTATGGAATGACGAATGTTTTAGTGAGTAGGAAAGAGTCTTACTAAGCCTGTGTGCTTATAGTCTTCTTTCCTTATACCGCAGATCATGCAAGGGGATAACGAGGAAGCAACAGGAGGGCCTGAAGTATGTGTGTGATGGTGACTTGGCCCATGAAATCGAATGTGTTAACCGTTTATGCTAAGAACTTTATTTTTGCTACCTATATGCTCGAATAGTGACATATGGAACTTTACGATAAGATGTCAAGTATGATATGATATGAACCTTATGGTAGGATGTTAAGCATGTTATGATATGATGTTAAGCATGACGTTCATATGCTAAGTTCCATGTCATTATATTAGGGATGGTAGTAGGGGCATGTATATGTAAGGTTTAAGTTATTCCGCTGCAGTATGATGTTACATGCCTTAAGTATGTCAGCGTAACGCCGCTTTAAAAAAAAACGGGCGTTACATTACGCTTCCGATGCGTCTCTGAAAAATTCATATTTGACTTATCGTTTGGCTCAACCAAACCTAATCTCTATTGATTGACAAATCCAATTTTCAACTCATTTTAAATCCCTCGGATTACTCGTAGTGCGTGTGACTAAATAGGCTTTCGATTTATGTTGGCCGTCTATAATTAACCAATTATAGAACGATCATGAGTGGCACCTAGTAGTACATCATGATCCCCAATTAATCGAAAGATCAACGGTTAACCTCAGAAACAATTCTGAAACCCTTCAGCAGCTATAATGAATCGTGCCCCATTCCCTTCACCATCTTATACCCACTTGGTTTAGGACATGGTCTATGTGTGTCAGTCCCCACTAGGCTGACTACGTCACACCTAGCCCAAGTAACGTTTTCTCGTCCTACTGATTCTAATTACTCTCATGTATCTAAGAGATTCATACTCTGAACATGTCATGCTCTGGCCAGAGGCTTCGAGTAACAATCCGATGATAGGCCTTGGGTATACATCTCCTCGCAAGGAGTGGTGAATCCTTTGTAGGCTGTTCAAACATCTTCGGGCACTTCGGCTTATACCCAATCATCCTGGGTCCACACCTCCTTGGAGATGCTTGCTTAAGATGTCAAAGTATAAGTCTCCATGACCAAGATGACTTGAACACCGCAAGTCAAAGGAACATCGCACTTAAGCTGCAATAAGAACTTCACTGACATGTCTATATGTAGACTACCATATGAAGTTTTACAGCCAGTCACTCTAATGAACTAGTTACCTTAACTAGCATTCATGTTTATCTCCGGACATCCCAATGTCACCAGCCAGTGAGAATCAGCTGATTAGAGAATAACCCATGCTAGTCTCAACAGAATTGATAGTGTCCGATTTTTATCAATTCATCGACTAGGGACAATTTCAATACTTCACAATTGCACATGTAGAGATAATCACTAGTTGTGAATTCATCACAAATTCTCTCATGCTGTGAATTGTATTACGGACATTCAGTAAATGAGTTTAAGATCTCAATCAAATACATAAATATGTGTACTCAAATAGTGAATATTCATTTATTAAAATAAATGATTACAATCATAAGGTGATTGCCTTAGGATATTTTTCTCATATCACTAACACCAGAAGCACCCGTCGCTACTGCCACCCTTGCTGAAAAAGATGCTTACAAGAAGCATCAGGATGATGCATTGGATGTATCATGCCTAATGCTTGCCACCATGAACTCTGAGCTTCAGAAGCAACTCGAGAACATGAATGCACATGATATGGTTGAGCATCTAAAACAACTATATCAAGGGCAAGCTAGGCACGAGCGCTTTGAGGTGTCCAAAGCCCTATTTGCATGCAAGATGCAAGAGGGAACTCCTGTAGGAACTCACGTACTCAAGATGATTGGGTATGTGGAGAACCTTGAAAAACTAGGATTCCCACTGGGCCAAGAATTGGCAACAGACCTTATCCTGCAATCGTTGCCGGAGGGATAATCAATTTGTCATGAACTACAACATGAATGAAATTGATAAGCCTTTACCTGAGATGCTCAACATGTTGAGAACTGCTGAGCCCAATCTCAAGAAAGCCAAGACCAGTAATGTACTGATGGTTAACAAAGGCAATAGCAAATGGAAGCCTAAAGGTAAGGGTAAGACCCAAGCCAAAGGCAAGGCCAATTCTACTACATCCAAAGCCAAAGGCAAAGTGCCTAAGGAAGGGACCTGCTTCCATTGTGGTGAGACCGGACATTGGAAGAGGAATTGTAAACTCTACCTGGAGGAAGCAAAGAAGAAAAGAAGTGAGACTTCTGCCTCAGGTATTTTTGTTATAGAAGTCAATCTATCTATCTCTTCTTCTTGGGTATTAGATACCGGATGTGCTTCTCACATTTGTACTAATGTGCAGGGCCTTCAAAGAGCTAGATCATTGACCAAGGGCGAAGTGGACCTATGAGTAGGCAACGGAGCAAGAGTTGCTGCTATTGCTGTAGGAACATATTTCTTGTCTTTGCCCACTGGGCTTATCCTAGAACTAGAAGAGTGCTTTTATGTACCTGCATTAACTAAGAACATTATTTTAGTATCTTTCGGACAAGAAAGGGTTTTCATTTACTATAAAGAACAAATGTTGTTCTATAATGCTAAATGATATGTTCTATTGTAATGCACCATTGATAAATGGACTCTATCTTCTAGATCTAGATAACCCAATCTATAACATAAATACCAAACAGTTCAAACCAAATGATTTGAACCAAGTATATCTCTGGCATTGTCACTTAAGACATATAAATGAGAGTCGCATATCCCAGCTCCATAAGGATGGATTACTGGACTCATTTGATTTTGAATCATATGAGACATGTGAATCTTGTCTTTTAGGTAAGATGACCAAGACTCCATTTAGTGGATACGACGAAAGAGCGACAGAGTTGTTACGACTCATACATACTGATGTATGTGACCCTTTCAATGTTGCAGCTAGAGGAGGCTATCAGTACTTCATCACTTTCATTGATGATATCAGTAGGTATGACTATATGTATCTCATGAAACACAAGTCAGAATCCTTTGAAAAGTTCAAAGAATTCAAGAGTAAAGTACAAAACCAACTTGGCAAAAGTATTAAGATGCTTCGATCAGATCGAGGTGGTGAATACCTTAGCCAAGAGTTTCGTAACCATCTAGCAGAGTGTGGGATCATATCCCAACTCACTCCACCTGGAACACCACAGTGGAATGGTGTGTCCGAGCGGAGAAATCATACTCTATTAGATATGGTACGATCGATGATGAGTCAGACGGATCTTCCTACTTCCTTTTGGGGTTTCTCTCTAGAGACAACTCTTTTCACACTTAATCGAGCTCCATCAAAGGCTGTTATAAAGACACCATATACGATATGGACTGGGAAGAGTCCCACGATGTCTTTTATGAGGATTTGGGGTTGTGAGGCTTATATTCGACGTCAAGTCTAAGATAAACTAGGACCCAAATCTGATAAGTGCTACTTTGTAGGATATCCCAAGGAAATAAAGGGATATTACTTTTACAATCCCACACAAGGCAAAGTGTTTGTCGCTAGAAATGGTGTTTTTCTAGAAAAGGAGTTTATTTCTAGAAGGACTAGTGGGAGTGAAATCCATCTTGAAGAAGTTCAAGATGCAGATAGTACTGAGGCCTTAATGGACATTGAACAGGCACCACAAGATGTTGTGGATCATGAGGTTGTTACACAAGAAATTGTGGAACAACAGGCTGTTCAAGTAGACCAACCTCCTCGCAAATTTGATAGGATACGTCGTCAGCCTGAGAGATACTCTTTTCTCTTGTCTGACCATGATGATGTGATGCTCATTGAGTTGAATGAGCCTACATCCTATCAAGAAGCTATGATGAGCCCAGATTCTGAGAAATGGCTAGAAGCCATGAGGTCCGAAATGGAATCCATGTACACTAACCAAGTATGGACTTTGGTTGATCCACCTGAGGGGATTAAACCCATTGGGTGTAAGTGGGTCTTTAGAAGAAAGACTGACATGGATGGACTCATGCATACCTACAAAGGGAGATTGATAGCTAAAGGTTTCAAGCAGATTCATGGTATCGACTATGATGAAACCTTTTCCCCAGTTGCGATGCTTAAGTCTATTCGGATCCTGCTTGCTATTGCAGCTTACCATGATTACGAGATCTGGCAGATGGATGTCAAAACCACATTCCTAAATGGGAATCTACTTGAGGATGTGTACATGACACAACCTGAGGATTTTGTAGATCCAGAGAATGCTGGAAAGGTATGTAAGTTGCAAAGGTCCATTTATGGGCTAAAGCAAGCTTCTCGAAGCTGGAATCTTCGATTCGATGATGCAATTAAAGCGTTTGGTTTCATCAAGAATGAAGATGAACCCTGTGTCTACAAGAGGGTTAGTGGGAGCACAGTTATCTTCCTGATCTTGTATGTAGATGACATACTCCTCATTGGGAATGATATCCCTTCACTACAGTCTGTGAAGATGTGGCTTGGGAATTGCTTCTCAATGAAAGACTTAGGTGAAGCAGCCTATATCCTAGGCATTAAGATCTATAGAGATAGATCTAAGAGATTGCTTGGCTTAAGTCAGAGTACATATATTGACAAGGTGCTTAATCGTTTTGCCATGCAGAATTCCAAGAAGGGTTTCTGCCAATGTCACATGGTGTGAGTCTTTCGAAGACTCAATGCCCCTCTTCTAAGGAGGAGAGAGACCGTATGAATCAGATCCCTTATGCATCCGCTATAGGGTCTATCATGTACGCCATGCTATGTACTCATCTAGATGTTTCGTATGCTTTGAGCATGACGAGCAGGTACCAGTCAGATCCAGGTGAATGTCATTGGACAGCTGTCAAGAATATTCTTAAGTACTTACGAAGGATGAAAGAATATTTCTTTATATTTGGAGGCGACGAGGAGCTAGCTGTAAAGGGTTATAGTGACGCAAGCTTCCAAACAGATAGGGATGACTATAGATCGCAGTCAGGGTATGTATTTTGCCTGAATGGTGGCGCTATGAGTTGGAAGAGTTCGAAGCAGGACACAGTCGCAGATTCTACAACAGAGGCCGAGTATATTGCCGCGTCAGAGGCGGCAAAAGAGGCTGTTTGGATCCGGAAGTTCATTACAGAGCTTGGTGTGGTTCCTAGCATAGCAGACCCGATAGATCTCTATTGTGACAACAATGGGGCTATTGTGCAGGCTAAGGAACCTCGCTCCCATCAGCGGACCAAACACATACTACGACGCTTCCATCTCATTCGCGAGATCATCGATAGAGGAGATGTGAGGATATGCAGAGTACACACTGATTCTAACATCGCAGATCCTTTGACCAAGGCTTTGGCACAAAAGAAGCATGATGGTCATACCAGGTCACTCGGTATTAGATACTACAGTGATTGACACTAGTGCTAGTGGGAGATTGTTAGTAGGAGCCCTAGAGCCAATTATATGATGATTGAGTAGGGATATTTTGTATCATATTCTATTATTAATAAAGACATGTTTGGTTATTATACTTTGTATTTGTGCCAAATAACTAAGTATAATAATGTTCTTGGGTAGTAGGTTCTTATCTACATTATATCGATTGGTTGAATCGATAGTGAGATGATGTAGAGAACACTACTCTAAACCATTCCTAGTCAAGTATTAATATTCAAGGACAATATTAATACATGGAGACTAGCATGTAGGTCAACTGATGACTTGAGCTCACAAGTCATGGATATGTGATATCAAGTTGACACATGGGTATACATTGGAGAATGTGTACTGAATGACCCGCTATGAGAAAGTTTCATAGATTGTCATATGAGTGTCATAAACTTTCTCATGTGACTATTAGTATGAATAGTCCTTAGACCTGAAGTCACTACGGTTCCCTACATAAGGAGTTATGTACTTTGGTATCGTTAAATGTCACCCGTAACAGGGTGGACTATAAAGGCGATCACTGGGTATGTAATGAATTATGCGGAGGGATGTGAGTGATGAAGATGGGATCTATCACTCCCATATGAGAATAGTCCTTAGACATGTCTCTTCATGAGAAAAGTATAAATAAGAGGAAGAGAAGTTGGAATAACTTCCTCTCTTCTTCTTCTTCACTCTCATCACCGAAATTCACTTCCCCTTGCCCTTTCATTTTCGAAAAAGTAAACCCTAGGGTTCCAACCCTAGGGGTTTGGAAGGAAGGAGATCCCACCCAAGGACCTTGCTCTCTACTAGGGCCAAAGGTTCTAGAGAAAGTCTTAGCAAAGGAAATTCTCACTCTCACTTCAATTAAGGGTACCCTAAAGAGTAAGAGAAGGAGAAATTCAAGCGAAAGGATGTAAGTATCCCCTCGCCTGCAGTGTAATGGTTATTATATGTTTGTCTCCTGGATTGTTTCGAAAATGGGGACTTTTTCCCCTTTGTAAGTTTCGGCCACCCCCTTAGGGGAAGGCCTTGGTCACTCCTTGATACATGAGAAGACCTTTGAGACTTAGAGTATATATGTATGTTGATTTTCTTCATGATGGTATGAACAAAAAGGAAGAAAAACTAGGGTTTCACCCTTTGTAAGTTTCGGCCACCCCCTTGGGGGAAGACCTTGGTTCCTTTTTGTTACATGAGTAGACCCTTGGAACTTAGGGTATATGTATATGTTGTTTTCTTCATGATGTTATGAACAAATTTTTAGGGTTTTACCCTTGTGTAAGTTTCGGCCAACACCCTTAGAAGAGGCCTTGGTTACTTCTTGATACTTGAGGAGAACCCTTAGGACTTAGGGTATACCTATAGGTTGATTCCCATCATGTGGTGATAACAAAAATTAGGGTTGCACCCCCCTACAAGTTTCGGCCATGGAGGAAAAGAATTGGGATTTAGGGATTGTATGATTTCCTATGTTGTATCCATGTTTGGTAGTGTAGACAAAGTGTTTGTGTAAATGTTTGTGTGAAACTAGTTTACCCTACCCTTGAGCTTCGGCCAACCCTAGAAGGACTAGGGTTTAGGGTTGCATAATTATCCCATTATGTACTTTATGTTTAATAAGTTGCATGAAATGTATGTGAAGGTTAAACTACCCTACGGGACCTGATTATGTTTAGTAAGATAATATGTATATGAACATGTATGAAATATGATGTATGTATGAACATGTATGAAATATGATGTATGTATGAACATGTATGAAATATGATGTATGTATGAACATGTGCGAAATATGATGTATGTATGAACATGCATGAAATATGATGTATGTATGAGCATGCCTTATAGCCCATGGGGCACACTTATGAAATTGCATGTGATATGTTAAAATGCTTGAACGGATACTCTACTAAGTATGGGATCAAGAGCACCCCTTATGTTGTATGGTGTGTCCCTACGGGATCATGAGCACCCTTGAAGAGTGGTGTGTCCTGTAAGAGTGATTTGGAGTACTCCTTAGCATATATGTAAAAGCATGATAAGTATTTTACTTTTGAAGTTGTGTACCCGACTCGGAAGGGGGTCGTTAAACAAATCCGGGGTGCATGTTAACGTAGGGTCATGGCTCCGGTAGGATGGAAGGGTCCTGCTCTAATTAATTGGTGGCTCGCTACCCCAATTCATTAGGGAACGCGCAATAGTTACGCGCGATATGTGGTACACAACAGGGCCCAATATGATATGGATGTATTTTTAAGTAATACCATTATGGAATTGTTTTGAAAACATTCATTGAAAACATTTGTTATATGTGAAGAGTATGCTTAAGATACTTGATACTGCATGCTTAGAAACTTGGATGTTTAGTATGCTTTGATGAACTCATGCTTATGATTTATTATGTGTACATGTTATATTCTTTCGTATGGATTTGCGAGTAGGACAGGATCCTTACTAAGCATTTGTGCTTACTAGTTTATGTGTTGTCTTATGCTGCAGATAAGGGTAAGGAACACTTAAACTAAAGGAAGAGGCAGGAGGCTGAAGATGTGTGGGGTGGTGGCTCGGGAAGAAAGACTTTTATATCTACATTATTATGCTTATGTTTATGCTCCTTGACAATGAATGATGGTGATTAGGATAGATATTGCATGATAATAGTTACACTTGGAATTTTCATATACTTGATTTTATTGGATTATATTATGGTGTGAAATAATATGTGAACCTATCATGTTATGGAATAACTCGTGATTGAAATATTTCAAATAATGTTCTAATGATGCAAGCATGACATTTGAGTGACATGTATTGACTAGTATGCTTAGCACTCCTATATTACTTAATAGTTCTAAACAAGCATGCTCAATACTTAGTCCTTGCATTGTTGTTTTAAATTTTATGCTAGAGGAAAAAAAAATATGATTGATTGTACGTAACCCCGCCCCGAGTGTAGATATAAGGGCGGGCGTTACACAGTTAAGCAAGAATTGCTTCGAAAGCTTACTGGGCCAGGCGTCCTGATGGTCCCGGGCGCCCTGAAGGTCCCGGGTGCCCTGGATGTCTCGGGCGCCCTGGGTCTAAGCCAAATTGTGATTGAAGCAAACTCAGCCATGAAGCCAGCAAACCAAGTCAACCGGGGCGCCCCCAACATCCCGGGCGCCCCCGTCAGCTCCGAGGCTGATTTTGGAGGGATAATCGCTGACTGAGCTACGGATGAGGTTTCTCGGATCCGAAGGTATGTGTCAGGCGCCCCCAGCGTCCAGGGTGCCCCCAGGAGCAGTATAAGAGGGGCTCGACCCCTAAGGCTTCGACATCACTTTTTCCAACGCCTCTACGCTCTTCGTTCAAGCGCTCTGCTCCAGAAAACTCCGATCTCAAGATTCTAGCGCCGACGACGACCCTCTGCACCAAAGTACAATCTACACCGGGCGTCGGTAACGAGAAGCATACTTGTTTAATTACTGTAATAATTCTGTATCAAACTTTGTAATCTTTTGCGCAAATATAGAATTGCCTACAGTAAACGGTCAAGGACCGTGGGCCTTGGAGTAGGAGCCGAACGCGACTCCGAACCAAGTAAAACTACTTGAGTTCTGTGTGTGTTTTATTTAAATTCCACTGCGTACTTTCTCTTTTCAATCCAAATGTTTTCACGATATTCACCCCCGTCTATCGTGTTTACTCAATCCAACATGCATTGCCTACCCAGAGCTTACTGGTGACTTTGAGCTGAGATCAGGACTTATTCATTTATTGCCTAAATTTTAAGGACAATCTGGAGAGGATCCAAACCGTCATCTGCATGAATTCCATATAGTCTGCTCCACCATGAAGCCTCAGGGGATTTCTGAAGAGGATATCAAGCTGAGGGCATTTCTATTTTCTCTGATTGGAGCAGCTAAGGATTGGTTTATTATCTGCCTACCGACATGTATCTAGTTGGATTTCCATGAAGAAGACCTTTTTGGAGAAGTACTTCCTAGCCTCCAGAACTGTAATCATCAGAAAGAGTATTTGTGGCATTCAGCAAGTAGTGGGAGAGACCCTATATGATTATTGGGAGAGATTTAACAAGCTTTGCTCAAGTTGCCCACAGCACCAGATCAGTGAGCAGCTCCTTATTCAGTACTTCTATGAGGGTCTACTCCAGATGGATAGGATTATGATCGATGCTGCAGCTGGAGGAGCCCTAGTGAACAAAACACCAGACCAGGCTAGAGAATTAATTTCAAACATGGCAGAAAATTCACAATAATTTGGGAGTAGAGTTTTGCCCACTAGAGGAGTAAATGAGGTCCAGATGGTTTCTAATGAGCAAAAGGAGATTAAGAGTTCATTGATGGAGCTTACTTCTCTGGTGAAGCAAATGACATTAAACAATGTGAGTCAAAATCAGAATTTTTCGGTACCTCCACTTTCAAATCAAGTGATGAGGTTGTGTAGTATTTGCTCAAGCCAAGAACATAACTCGGATTTGTGCCCAAACCTTCAACAAGATGAATCACTAGTGGCTTTGACTAGAGGATAATTTCAAGCCAAGAACAACCCATATTCATCTACTTACAATCCGGGTTGGAGGGATCATCCAAATTTGAAGTATGGAAACTCATTTTATCAACAAAACCCTTCACAACAGCCCCTACAACAATGCCAACCGAACTTCCAAAATTCTCAGCAAGGGCAGCCACAATTTCAGAATTTCCAGCAGCAATTTCAGCAAACCAATTCAGCCATTTCAGCCTCAATTCCAACAAATTCAGCAAGGTCAGCAAGGGTTTCAACCATTTCAGACCTTCCAACAACAAAATCAGCAAGGTTTCCAGCCCTCAAGTCAACAATTTCAGCCTCCACAATTTCAGCCCTCACTACAATAATTTCAACCTCAAAATCAGAATTTTCAGAGCTACAATTCTCAGCAATTTCAACCAAGTTTCCAGCCCACTTTTTAGCAATTTTCACAGCAATTTCAACCCTTTAATCAACCCCAACAACCCCATTTCCGGAGTTTACAGCAGAGTAATAAATTTCAGCAGCCTACCTCTTCATTTCAAGGCCAACCAAAGACCCATGCTAATCAAGGAGGCTATGGAGGATCTAGTGGGGTGAATGCTCAACAACAAAGGTTAGAGGAAATGATGCAACAAATTCTCCAACAACAACAAATATTGCAAAAACAACAAGGCCAACAAAAAGTGATTCTACCTTGCAAAACATTGAGAGACACATTGGACAATTGACTAGTGGCATGAACCAAATGCAAGCCCAAGGATCAAGTCAATTACTTCTCAAGCTACTCCCAATCCAAATGGAAATGTTAGTGCCATCACTTTGAGGAGTGGGAAAGTTGCTTCAAGTTCAAATGCTCCAAGGGCTGAATTTTCTGAAAACTAGATAGCACCTATTTTTCCATCTCAAAACAACCCTGGAAAGTCTTCTAAATCAGTTAATTGAATTCCTAGTTCAAGCCTCACTCCTTCTTCAATTGATCCTGTGATTTTGGTGGAAAATGAGGGAGAAATCAGTGTGGGAAGTGAGTTTACAACAGCTACATCTAGTGGAATTCCAGCTCAAATTTCAACTCCACAAGTTTCGGTTCAAGAGGAGGAATTAAGGGTTCCTTTACCCTTTCCACAACGCAAGACTCAAGCCAAAAAGCAAGTAGAGGAGGAGAAGGCCAAGGAGTATAATGAGCTTGTCAAACTTTTTAGTAAGGTGGAGATTAATGTACCTTTGTTGACTATGATTAAACAAATTCCCAAGTATGCTAAATTTCTCAAAGATTTATGTGTTCACAAGAAAAAACTGAAGGAGAATGAGTTGGTTAACTTAGGGAAGAATGTCTCAGCCCTTATCCATTCCATCCCTCAGAAATGTGAAGATCCAGGGTTTTTACTGTGTCTTGTGAGATCGGGAGGACTCTGTTTCATGATGCCATGTTAGACTTGGGAGCCTCTATTAATGTGATGCCCAGATCAGTCTTCCAGATGCTTGGTATTGGTCCTCTGCAGCCTATAGGAGTGGTGATTCAGTTAGCAGACAGGAGTCAGACCCATCCAGCCGGTATTATTGAAGATGTGTTAGTAAAGGTGAATGAGCTGATTTTTCCTACAGATTTCTACATTTTGGACATGAAGGGGGACTACCTAGCACATAGATCTCCACTCATTCTCAGTAGGCCATTTTTGAAGACTGCAAGGACAAAAATTGAAGTTTATGCAGGCACACTTTCCATGGAAATAGGAGACACAGTAGTCCAGTTCAGTATTTTCGATGCCATGAAGCACCCTGATGGTCCCCAATACTATGCCAAAAAGCAATGTGTCACGATGAGCACTCAAATTTAGATATTTATAAAACTGAAAACCCTTTGGCTAACAAAGTAGAAATGTAGTAGAGGGGCCTCAGGTCGTATTTTTCTAAGGACTAGTTGAATGAATGTTTAACTCGAGTTTGTAAGTTTATTTGTCGTTTGATGTTTTGGGTTTTCTAATAAAATAGGGGTTTTTGCGATAGGGAATTGATAATATGAAACAGAACTAAACTTAGGAACTGAACAAAATGAAATAGTCTTAACTAAGTAAGGTAATGAATTAAGAAGTTGCAAGAACTAAACTTAAAGAACTTAACGAGATGAGCAACTAAATAATTAAAGCCAAACTATAGAATTGAACTTAAAGAACTAATTATAGGTAATAAATTGCAGAAAATTAATTGCCAGGAACTAATTGCAGATTAAAGAAAGCTAGAGCAAAACTTGGCTTAAGCACTTGGCTTAAAGTGTAATGGAAACAATTAGAACAACTTGAAGAAAATAGATGCTTGGAACAAAATTATCCTAATTAAACATCAAATCAGGTTTATCATCAAGTCTTCCCTTTGTCGTCACACAAAGTTTGAGCAAGAAACCCTCTAAACTCAAAAACCATCGAAGACAAGCTTCCTAGCTCAGCTTGCTCTGTTCTGCCCTTCTAGATCGGTCAACCGACCGATCAGGTCCTCTTCTAATCGGTCACAAGACCGATCAGAGAACCCTCTGTCCGGTCACGAGATCGGTCAGTAGCTGAAGCGTTCCCCGATCACTCCCTTCTCGATTGACTGATTAGCGATCGACCTCAGCAACTATCAAGCACCTTCGAAAACCCCTCTACGTTGCTTCGACAGCTCAGGACGACTAAAACCAGTAGTCAACAAGGTGCGATTGGCAGGAATGGAACTCCGGCGAAACCCTCACCAGTTCCTCCCAGCTGCGAGAATCTGATTAGCGAAAACTAAACAGAAATCTTACCATAATGATCCAAAACCTTGATGAGAAACAGATCTGATGTGGCCGCGCGATCTAAGGAAGAAAACGAGGTAGAAATTGATGAACAAATGGAAGAAAACTCAACTTTGCGACTACTCTGAGGGAATTCCCAATTAAACTAATTCCTTTTCAAATTGAATGGATAAGATCTTCCTTGCTTCATCTAACGGTCGGATCTTCTCCGATCTGAACCAAACTCCCCAGATCTTGATCAATGGTTCTGATCTACCTTCCCTTAACTCGGATCAACCAGATCTATAGCGGATGGCCCAGATCTTCCCTTCTCTTGCTTGGATGGTTGAGACTCCTTTAAGCTTGATCCGACGGTCAGATATGCTCCGATTGGGTTCAAACTTTCAGATCTTGATCTAGGGTCATGATTAGCCCTATCCTGAACTTGGATTGATCAGAAACTCACAAATGGCTCAGATCTAGTCGTTCTCTTGAATGGACGACCCATATTAATCTGATGCTTGATCACCTTGATCCGGATCCAATTCTGGCTCAAGTCTGGTCCAATATGATCTAGGTCCATGGTCATTTGAAGCCTAGAAAATTAGATTCACATTTTAGTGCCAAAATACCTCAAATATACAAAGATTTGAATTAAAAGCCAAAATAGAGGAAATACATGAAACATAATATAAATGCAAACATAAGCATATAAAAGTGGATCAAAACATGGATTTGAGAGCCTAAATTTATCAACAAAATGGTAGTTATCAATTCCCCCACACTTACTCATGGGCGTCTCACACAAGCTACTAGTAAGCTAAGATGTATCCTTCTAGATTAGTCTCAATCATAGTTAGAAGCAATTGAAAGGAAATTACCTAGGATTGTTAATTCTAAAAAATCTAAGCTCAATAGACTAGTATCTTGTCCTTAAATCAACAACTTAGCATACATCATCCATCATGACTCATTGAGATGAATTAACTCAAAAAACCTTGCAAGGGAAGTTTCAAAGTGGCTCTCTTCCTAAGTTCTAAGTTCTTGATGGAAATGGAGCTCTCTCCAATACAACCATGGTTCTTGCACTACCATAGGCTTGCTCATTATCTACTCTCTACCATTATTCATGAATTGGATCCACACCTACAAAAGCTTATTCAAATAAGTTTAGAAGATATATGAAATGATAGAAATGAGATAGAAGTTTAATGAACTTTGATGCTAAAGAATTATAATAAAGGAAGTAAAGAAATGTGATATGAAAAGGAAATATGGAAAAGAAATATGGCATGATAAGAAAATTTGAAAAAAGTAGAGAAAGTGGAAAACTTGGACACCCAAAAAATGTCTCTAATGCACTTTGCCCATTTCTTTTGACTTATCTTGCATGTATCAGAGTTGTGGTAGAGTAGGGATTGTATAGTGCCTCTAGTTTGGGTGGAAACAATGCTGAAATAAAGTGTACCCAGGTTCTGTTGTGTGCCAGCCTCCACTGATCGGTCACTGGACCAGTCAGTCTATGCCTGAACGGACTAGAGATCGGACTGGACTGATACTGATCGTTCTGGCCTCACTCTGATCGGTCATGTGATCGGTCTGTGATAGGGCTGATCGGTCTGGAGACCGATCAGGTGATGATCAGTAGCTGAACTGCAGATTCCTGAACTGCCTTCTGCCAAGGTTTCAATCTCTCAATCAATACTCACTCTTGAATACAACTTCCTCCTTGTTAACATCTTCAAATATAGAATCTAACCCATCACTTACTTCCACTTAATGATTTTTCTTTGTCTTTTCCTTTCCTTTTCTTTTCTTTTGTTTTCCAGCTGCTAATCGTTTTTCAGCTATGTTTTTTTTTCCTTTTCTCTTCAATGTCGTCTAATGTCTAGCTCCAACTTGCGAAATCTGAGATGTATAGCCTTTCAACACTTTTCAACTTGATAATATGGAACGAGATCATCCTTTTGTTCCTACTTGATACTTGGTCCAATGGAGCTTGTTTCTTATCCATAATTTGAACTTAAAGATATGTCTTTGCTCTCTAACTTTTTTTCTCTTTTGCTTCACTTTTCAAATCACACAAAATTTTCTTTTTCTTGCAACTGAGCTAATGGGTATGCTTGCAACTCATTCTTGATACAAAATTCAATTCAAATTAGCACACTTCCCTTGTAGGTTGTCAATGCTTGATTGTCCTCAACCTTTAATAGAATGCTTGTATCCTCCCCTACACATAAACTTTTGGCCGTCTCGGGCAAAGTAACACTAAGAAACATTAAGGATAACCAAGTCCAATGAAAAAGATTATGATGAACATGAAGCTTGGGGAAGTAAAATAGAATATAGAGAAACAAAATTGCAAAAATGATATGAGAAAGGAAACAAAGTGATCCACCTCTATAAATGTGGTCCAATCATAGAAATATAGCTTTGAAAGAACCTAAGCAAGTTCTAGAGTACAATCACATGTGTGTATCACAAAAAATTTGGCCAATTCCTCACTAGGTAAAAAGAATTCATCTCAAATCATCAATCTAGAGTCCATAACTAAGTAGTACTCAAACATCCAAGAGTTTCATCCAATGGCTCAAATCCTAAGTTTTAACAACCAAATTTAATTTGCTTTCAAAGGACTGTAAAATGATATAAGAAAATCTAGATGGACACATTTATTCCTAGTCATGCAAGAAATAAAATGTCAAAAAGGGTAAAATGGTATCTACAATGACTCTTATTCAATCTACAATAACCAAGCATTTATTAACAAGAACTCATTTAAAAGAAATTTTCACTTCTAGAAAATATAAAAATGAAACATGCAATGAAATAAATGCAAGAAGAAATAAACTCCCCTTTATTTCTGGCGGTCGGAGTCGATCAAGAAATAACCTCCATTGTGGTAGTGGAGGAGTATGGGTGGTCGAGAGAGCATTCTTTATGTGATCCATGTCATAGTGCATTGCTCCCCCACACTTCAACATCACATAAATACGTTCAGGTGGCCGAAGGCGATTAAGGTACAAAATCCATTTTAGAGGTGGAGTGCTATGAATCAAAGTAAGATCAACTCCTCCCTCTTGATGCTTTTCGGAAGTCCTTCCAGGAGGTTGGAGTCTGTTTTGATGGAGCACCCACTCCAGAAGCCTACGTGACCCTGCAAAACTATGCAATACCTCCCTCACGCGTGCAAGGTAAGAAAGAAATGAAATAACATCAGTCTCTATATAAAATATATCCAAAAATGCATCACATCCAATAAAATCAATTTTGGGTACCTCTATTAGTGTTTCACAATCAATTTCTATAGAGGATGTATCAAGTAGTGCATCACAACCAATAAAATCAAATTTAAGTACCTCAATGGAATTTTCACAATCAATCCCTACATAAGATATATCAAGTAGTGCTTCACAACCAACAAAATCAATACTAGGTACCTCTATGGAATTTTCATAATTATTTTCTACAAAAGATGTATCCAGACATGCTTCATATTCAGCAAAATTAAGCCTAGGTTCTTCTACGAATTTTGCACAATCAATCTCTACATAAGAACTATCAAGAAATGCATCATTTTCAACAAAATCATCCTTAGGTACCTCAATCAGATTTTCACAATCAATTTCAACATAAGATGTATCAAGAATTTTATCACATTCATCAAAATCAATTTCAGGTACCTTTATGAGTTGTTCACAATCAATTTCTACAGAAGATATGTCAATAAATTCATCACAATGAACAAAATCAACCCTAGGTTCCTCCATGAATTTTTCACAAGCAATTTCCATATAAGATGTACCAAGAATTGCACATCTTTAATGAAATCAATACTAGGTACCTCCATGGGTTTTTCACAATCAATTTCAGCATAAGATATATCAAGAATTCCATCACAACAAACAAAATCAATTTTAGGCACCTCTAAAAATTTTTCTAAAGAAATAGGAGAAATACTTACCTGATCATGCAGAAGAATACCTGGAGGTTCTACAAGAGTAGATGTAACTATGACCTCCTCCTGGTCATGTAAATGCTCCACTTCAAGTTCAGGTTCTGGTGGACATCCAACTAAGAAAGGTGATTCTTGGGTTCTTGCTTTCACCATGCAAGTCCCTACATTTTCTGGCTTATCTATTGAATCTTCTAATGTATCAGTCAATGGTGGTGGTCCCTGGGGCTCAGTGCAATCCCCTATACCTGTAGAATAATCTCCAACGCATACTTCATCAACCATATCTGCAACAACCATATTAGAAAAGTTAGGACTGACAATAACAATATCATCACAAAATAAAAAATGAGAAGGATCACGAAATAAAAGACTAGAAGGGTCCTGTAGAGCGTTAGAATCGACATCAAGGCTGTCACAAGCTTTACTATCAATCTCCTCCACTTCCTCCATAGCTAATGCATCCTCAGTAGGTATGGGTGGTCCCTGGGGCTCAGTGCAATCCTCTACACTCTCACACCTATCCTCTGAATTTTCTGACATGTCAATCAAAATTGGTGACCCTGGGGCTTAGTGCAATCCCCTACACCTAAAGAATTATCTCCAAATAGAAGTTCAGCCTCCTCTGTAGCTAATACCTCCTCTGTCCCGTCCGAGTTTAAACATCCTCTTTGAATATCAATTGAAACTCTATCAACAATTAACTCTGCCTCAACAACCTCATTAGGAATACCCATGCTAATGATAGGAGGATCCTCTCTGGGGTACTATGGGAATGGTAAAGGAACTTTTGGTTCTTCCACTTGAGCGAAAAACTTTGGAAATGAACTCTGAATAGGAATTTCAGGAAGAATAGCTATTGTAGGTACCCTGATTTTGCTAATTCTTCTTCTTCTTCCATCAAAATTGCAAGTTCAATCGAAGAAGGACTTATGCTTGCACTAGGGTCACCTTGAACTGATATAGAATCAACTTCGGGGCTGTTTTGGGTGGGGAAATAGGCTGCTAAAATTTTTCAGAAAAATCAGCCCTTGGAATGTTTAGACTTGAAATAACTTCCTCATTCCTCAAAGTTAGTTCACAATCTCGCCCCTCAGGATTAGGAGTAGCTTGAAAAGGTACTTGGCTCGATCTTTGGGCTTGCAATTGATTCATTTCACTAACCATTTGCTCAAGGCGTCTCTCAATGTTTTGTAAGGTAGGATCATTTTTTTGTTGTTGCAAGAGTTGTTGTAACATCTCCTCCAGCCTTTGTTGTTGAGCCTCAAGCTCACTGGAATCCTCAAAATCTCCTTGATGAGCATGAAACTCTTGTTGAACTTGAAATGTTGTATTAGGTTGTTCAAAATTGCTATCCTGCTATGAACTTTGGAAATAGGGCTGTTGGGGCTGATCAAATGAATAATTGGGTTGCTGAAGTTGTTGAAAATTAGTTTGACAACTTGGTGGAGGTTGCTGAAATTGTGACTCTGAAATTGCTGATCTGCTTGCTGAAAGTGTTGGTTGAAAGGCTGAAAATTTTGGGCCTGTGAAGATGGAAAATCTTGCTGAAAATTCTAGAATTGTGGCTGATAAACTTGCTGTGAAGGTTGCCATCCTTGCTAATCATAATGAAATGGTTGGTGGAAATCTTGGAAATTCTGCTGAAACAACTATTGTGGCTGCTAAAATGGTTAAAAATTTTGCTGACAATTAGGATTGTAACCTTGCTGAAAATTTTGGAATTGTGGTTGAAATTGCTGTTGTTGCTGCTGAAATGGTTGAAAATTCTGAAAACCTTGCTGAAATTGTTGAAGTGGAGTTGAAATTGATAATTTGGTTGCTGAAAATTTGAATTGGACTGCTGAAAATATTGATTTTGCTGCTGAAATTGTTGACACGGCTACTGAAAATTCTGAAATGGTAGCTGTCCTTGTTGTGGGGGCTGTTGTGAATTAAAATGATTCCCCCAACCCGAGTTGCAAGTAGATGAATAAATGTTATGTCTTTTTTGGAATTCCATTTGCTTCACCAAAAACTTTAACTCCAACAATGAACTTTTAATCTCTGATTGTTCAGTTGAAAACATTTTGAATGTCCACAAGGTCTCCACCTGCAGTCCTATCATAAAACAAACAAAATGGCAGCAACCGTATACAAAAAGATAGAGCAAATAAAATGGACTCAAAGAATATAAATATTAAACACAAGCTCAACTTAAACAAACTCAACTAGTGATTCCCCGGCAACGGCACCAAAATTTTGATGGTACTTCACAGAATATGAAAATAAGCACAGAAGATATGATCATGAAAAATAAGCACAGGGTATGGAAGTAAACTCAAGCTAGAATCAAACAACCATAACTAGTATATATATTCCCCGGCAACGGCGCCAAAAATTTGATGGTGCCCAATACTATGCCAAAAAGCAATGTGTCACGATGAGCACTTAAATTTAGATATTTATAAAACTGAAAACCCTTTGGCTAACAAAGTAGAAATGTAGTAGAGGGGCCTCAGGTCGTATTTTTCCAAGGACTAGTTGAATGAATGTTTAACTCGAGCTTGCAAGTTTATTTGTCGTTTGATGTTTTGGGTTTTCTAATAAAATGGGGGTTTTTGCAATAGGGAATTGATAATATGAAACAGAACTAAACTTAGGAACTGAACAGAATGAAATAGACTTAACTAAGCAAGGTAATGAATTAAGAAGTTTCAAGAACTAAACTTAAAGAACTTAACGAGATGAGCAACTAAACAATTAAAGCCAAACTATAAAATTGAACTTAAAGAACTAATTATAGGTAATAAATTGTAGAAAATTAATTGCCAGGAACTAATTGCAGATTAAAGAAAGCTAGAGCAAAACTTGGCTTAAAGTGTAATGGAAACAATTAGAACAACTTGAAGAAAATAGATGCTTGGAACAAAATTATCCTAATTAAACATCAAATCAGGTTTATCATCAAGTCTTCCCTTTGTCGTCACACAAAGTTTGAGCAAGAAACCCTCTAAACTCAAAAACCAAAGACAAGCTTCCTAGCTCAGCTTGCTCTGTTCTGCCCTTCCAGATCGGTCAACCGACCGATCAGGTCCTCTTCTAATCGGTTACGGGACCGATCAGAGAACCCTCTGTCCAGTCACGAGATCAGTTAGTAGCTAAAGCGTTCCCCGATCACTCCCTTCTCGATTGACTGATTAGCGATCGACCTCAGCAACTATTAGAGCACCTTCGAGAACCCCTCTACGTTGCTTCAACAGCTCAGGACGACTGAAACCAGCAGTCAACAAGGTGCGATCGGCAGGAATGGAACTCCGGCGAAACCCTCACCAGTTCCTCCCAGCTGTGAGAATCTGATTAGCGAAAACCAAATAGAAATCTTACCTTAATGATCCAAAACCTTGATGAGAAACAGATCTGATGTGGCCGCGCGATCTAAGGAAGAAAACGAGGTAGAAATTGATGAACAAACGGAAGAAAACTCGACTTTGCGACTACTCTGCTACTGGTGACTGATAGATACCATTTTGTTGATTATTTTAATTGCTGAAATCCATGTTTGACTTATATTTTTATTGCTTAATTGTGAAATTGCCCTAGGTTTTAGGATTTCCTCTTATTTTGGACTTAATTGCAAATTTGCATTAAATTGGATTATTTGGCCACTAATTTTCTGATATATATTTATAGGCATAAAAGGATCCTGGACTTAGGGCATATTGGGTCAAACTTGAGTCGGAAGTGAGCCGGATCGAATTATCAAGCTTACGATTAATCCGGACCGTCCGATTCAAGAGCGGCTAGATCTGAGCCATCCGGGACCATCTGAAGCAATCTGAGCTAGGGTTAGGCTTGATCAAGCACTATGATCATGATCTGAAGGTTTCATCCAAATCAGAGCTCAATCAACCGTTGGATCAAGCTTGGAGGGCTCTAGATCGTCCATTCAAAGACTAAGTTGATCTGGACCATCCGTTGCAAATCTGGAGGATCCGAGCTACCACAAGGCAGATCCTGACCCCTGATCATCATCATCAAAGTTTAGCTCCAATCAGAGCAAGATCAGCCGTTGGATTTCCTCAAATCAATCACAGCCGTCCATTGCTAATGTATTTAATCAAAAATTTCCAGCCTTCCTTCCTCGTCGCGTCTCCGCCGCTACAGTAGCCTTCATCGAGTTCTTCAATTTTTTTCAGTGTTTTTCTCCATTTCCGGGGCGCGACCCCTCAATTCTTCATCAAGATCAAGATTTGGATCTTTGGAGGATAGTTTTGTTGGAGAATTCAGCTCGAATTTGCGCCGGACAGAGCTATTTGAGGGTTTCGGTGGCTCTGCGGTCTGACCACTCGAATCTCATCCACAAGCCATTTTAGATCACCTGAGCCACTTGTAGGGGTTATCAGGTGAGTTCAGAGGGTCTTCAAATCTTCATCGCCATCCCATTATTTGAGATCGAAGGGGTTCGGATTGGATTTCCCCACATGACGCAGTTTGAGCAGAGTTCATCAAGCGAGGCTGATTTCCACTGATTTGCTGAGCCTAGGGGTTCGAAGCCAGCTCTTGCTTGACGACCAAGAAGATTTTGAGCTGAGGAAGGGTTGAGGAGTAGTTTAAATTGGTTAATTTGAGTTTTCTTAGCTGTAACTTCAGTTCTGCCAATTTATTTCTGTTTCTGAAATTTTGTATTAGCTGTAGCTTACTTGTCTGAATTGTTCCTTAGTAATTAGGTTTTAATTCTTCAATGTCAGTAGCTAGATAACTTGGTTACTTAGCACTTAACTTAAATTTAGCTGTTTTTGCATTTTAACTGATGCGTATCAGTTTGTGTCAGTTTCTCCCTGTTTTTCAGCTACGTATCAGTCCTTTAATTTCTGCATTATCATCTTAGCTAGTTTAGTTTGTTGCTGAATCGTTCTTATATTAGTTTGGTACTTTCGATCTTAGTTGCTTAGTTTGGATTAGTTTCCCAGTCGGTTTCAAATCTTGCAATTCCTGTTTTGATTTCTGCCTTCATTCAGATTTCATTTCTGCACATCCAAATACAGTTTCTGCAATTTGAATTGCTTGAGAAGTCTGTGTTTGATTTGTTGTTTCACATCTAATTGTTTCACTTTAGCTGCTGGTTGATTTGCAGTCAGTTCGTAGCTGCAAAATCTGCTCGATACATGTCTCTGAAAATCTGCAGATTTGTCTCTGAAATTCTGCAGATTTGTGAGCTGAGTTATTGAAATTCTGCATGCTTGTTTCAATATCAGTCTCGGCATGGGTTTGTGTTAAGTTGAGTGAGATTACGGTGTACTTTTGAGCTTGAAATTAGTCTCTTTCGCAGTCATTGCATTTCTGAGTTATTAGAATTGGTTTTGGCACAAAGATTTCTGTTTTGGCACATAGATTCTTTTACTCTGTGTATCAATTTCCTTGTCTTCATTGCTGCCTGTTGTACCAATTGGAGATTCGGTTTTGAATGGAAATTCATTTCTATATTCATTGGTTTTTCTTGAAACTCAGAATTGTGCATTCTACATGAGTAATAGTTAAAGATTCAGCCCATGTGTATCAAGTTTGAGTCATTTCATGGTTTTGTGCTAAGTGAAGTTTCAGCAGATATTTCAATAGTTTTGAGTTTAAATTCTTGAAATCCAACAAGTCTTCTAGTGTGGTGTTGAGTTCGAATTCAATTTGTTTCACAATCAACAGTTTTGAACTTTAAGCTTCAATTTTTGCATAATAGTGTTTTAGTGGCTAAATATTTTTTGTATCAAGTGGAGCACTTGGAATGGATGGGTGTGAAATTGAACATAACCTGTAGTGTAGACTCATATTGGAATTCGAATTTATTTTTCCAAGTTCATGCTCATTTGCATCAGTTAACTGAGTTCACCATTAATTGAGTTCATTAGTTGCCATTTCATTGTTTATTTCATTGGGTTAAGTTCCTTCCTTTTTCATTGCGATTTCGTTTCCAATTGCAACCCAAAACCCAAATATTTATTCGAAACTCGAAAACACAAACGACATAAACACGAGCTTGAATCAAATTATATCAACTAGCTCCGAGAAAAATACGACCTGTGGCCCCTATATTACATTGTCAGATTTTGCTTGTAAAAGGGTTTCCAGCTATCATTTATAAATATTTAAATTTGGTAGACCCACATTCATGACAGTCTATTTGGGTCCCGTCAGTGACGCGACGACAAAGAACTGGCAGAGGGAATTCCCAATTAAACTAATTCCTTTCCAAATTGAATGGCTAAGATCTTCCTTGCTTCATCTAACGGTCGGATCTTCTCCAATCTGAACCAAACTCCCCAGATCTTGATCAATGGTCCTGATCTACCTGTCATTAACTCGGATCAACATGATCTGTGGCTGATTGCCCAGATCTTCCCTTCTCTTGCTTGGATGGTTGAGACTCTTTTAAGCTTGATTCGACGGTCAGATCTGCTCCGATTGGGTTCAAACTTTCAGATCTTGATCTAGGGTCATGATTAGCCCTATCCTGAACTTGGATTGATCAAAAACTCACAAATGGCTCAGATCTAGTCGTTCTCTTGAATGGACGACCCATATTAATCCGATGCTTGATCACCTTGATCCGGATCCAATTCTGGCTCAAGTCTGGTCCAATCTGATCTAGGTCCATGGTCATTTGAAGCCTACAAAATTAGATTCACATTTTAGTGCCAAAATACCTCAAATATACAAAGATTTGAATTAAAATCCAAAATAGAGGAAATACATGAAACCTAATATAAATGCAAACTTAAGCATATAAAAGTGGATCAAAATATGGATTTGAGAGCCTAAATTTATCAACAAAATGGTAGTTATCAATTCCCCCAGACTTACTCTTGGGCGTCTCGCACAAGCTACTAGTAAGCTAAGATGTATCCTCCTAGATTAGTCTCAATCATAGTTAGAAGCAATTGAAAGAAAATTACCTAGGTTTGTCAATTCTAAAAAATCTAAGCTCAATAGACTAGTATCTTGTCCTTAAATCAACAACTTAGCATACATCATCCATCATGACTCATTGAGATGAATTAACTCAAAAAACCTTGCAAGGGAAGTTTCAAAGTGGCTCTCTTCCTAAGTTCTAAGTTCTTGATGGAAATGGAGCTCTCTCCAACACAACCATGGTTCTTGCACTACCATAGGCTTGCTCATTATCTACTCTCCACCATTATTCTTGAATTGGATCCACACCTACAAAAGCTTATTCAAACAAGTTTAGAAGATATATGAAATGATAGAAATGAGATAGAAGTTTAATGAACTTTGATGCTAAAGAATTATATTAAAGGAAGTAAAGAAATGTGATATGAAAAGGAAATATGGAAAAGAAATATGGCATGATATGAAAATTTGAAAAAAGTAGAGAAAGTGGAAGACTTGGACACCCAAAAAATGTCTCTAATGTACTTTGCCCATTTCTTTTGACTTATCTTGCATGTATCAGAGTTGTGGTGGAGTAGGGATTGTATAGTGCCTCTAGTTTGGGTGGAAACAATGCTGAAATGAAGTGTACCCAGGTTCTGTTGTGTGCTAGCCTCCACTGATCGGTCATTGGACCGGTCAGTCTATGCCTGAACGAACAAGAGATCAGACTGGACTGATACTGATCGTTCTGGCCTCACTCTGATCGGTCATGTGATCGGTCTGTGATAGGCCTGATCGGTCTGGAGACCGATCAGGTGATGATCAGTAGCTGAACTGCAGATTCCTGAACTGCCTTCTACCAAGGTTTCAATCTCTCAATCAATACTCACTCTTGAATACAACTTCCTCCTTGTTAACATCTTCAAATACAGAATCTAACCCATCACTTACTTCCACTTAATGATTTTTCTTTGTCTTTTCCTTTCCTTTTCTTTTGTTTTCCTGCTACTAATTTTTTTTTCAGCTATTTTTTTTCCTTTTCTGTTCAATGCCATCTAATGTCTAGCTCCAACTTGCGAAATCTGAGATGTATAGCCTTTCAACACTTTTCAACTTGATAATATGGAACAAGATCATCCTTTTGTTCCTACTTGATACTTGGTCCAATGGAGCTTGTTTCTTATCCATAATTTGAACTTAAAGATATGTCTTTGCTCTCTAACTTTTTTTCTCTTTTGCTTCACTTTTCAAATCACACAAAATTTTCTTTTTCTTGCAACTGAGCTAATGGGTATGCTTGCAACTCATTCTTGATACAAAACTCAATTCAAATTAGCACACTTCCCTTGTAGGTTGTCAATGCTTGATTGTCCTCAACCATTGATAGAATGCTTGCATCCTCCCCCACACTTAAACTTTTGTCCGTCTCGGGCAAAGTAACACTAAGAAACATTAAGGATAACCAAGTCCAATGAAAAAGATTATGATGAACATGAAGCTTGGGGAAGTAAAATAGAATATAGAGAAACAAAATTGCAAAAATGATATGACAAAGGAAACAAAGTGATCCACCTCCATAAATGTGGTCCAATCATAGAAATATAGCTTTGAAAGAACCTAAGCAAGTTCTGGAGTACAATCACATGTGTGTATCACAAAAAATTTGGCCAATTCCTCACTAGGTAAAAAGAATTCATCTCAAATCATCAATCTAGAGTCCATAACTAAGTAGTACTCAAGCATCCAAGAGTTTCATCCAATGGCTCAAATCCTAAGTTTTAACAATCAAATTTAATTTGCTTTCAAAGGACTGTAAAATGATATAAGAAAATCTAGATGAACACATTTATTCCTAGTCATGCAAGAAATAAAATATCAAAAGGGGTAAAATGGTATCTACAATGACTCTTATTCAATCTACAATAACCAAGCATTTATTAACAAGAACTCATTTAAAAGAAAATTTCACTTCTAGAAAATATAAAAATGAAACATGCAATGAAATAAAATGCAAGAAGAAACAAACTCCCCTTTATTTCTGGCGGTCGGAGTCGATCAAGAAATAACCTCCATTGTGGTAGTGGAGGAGTATGGGTGGTCGAGAGAGCATTCTTCATGTGATCCATGTCATAGTGCATTGCTCCCCCACACTTCAACTTCACATAAATACGTTCAGGTGGCCAAAGGCGATTAAGGTACAAAATCCATTTTAGAGGTGGAGTGATATGAATCAAAGTGAGATACATTTGCTGAGGGAGCTCCACTTGGTATTTCCAGAGGATATTTCTGTTCAGATGAGGCTGAGGAGACATTTGCTATTGAGGAGGCTGATTTGGAGAGTATTTCAGATTTACTCTTAGCTGGAGAGGATTTTATAGGTGTAGGAGATTGCACAGAGCCCCAGGGATCACCTACTTTGATTGATTTTTCAAAGGACTCAGAGGATAGGTGTGAGAGTGTAGGGGATTGCACAGAGCCCCAGGGATCACCCATACCTACTGAGCAGGCACAGATTGAGCTAAAACCATTGCCAGATCATTTGAAATATGCTTATCTAGGAGAGGAGCATAATTTTCCTATCATCATCGCCCAGAACTTAGATTCAGAGTAAGAAGACAAATTACTACGAGTTCTGAGGCAACACAAGAAAGCCATTGGGTGGACTTTAGCGGATATACCTGGTATTAGTCTAGCTATTTGCATGCACAAGATATTTTTGGAAGAGAATGTCAAGCCAGTTAGGCAGCCACAGAAAAGGCTAAATCCACTGATTTTGGATGTTGTAAGGAAAGAGGTGACTTGACTCTTACAGGCAGGTATCATATACCCTATTTCTGATAGTAAGTGGGTTAGCCCTATCCATGTGGTGCCTAAGAAATCAGGAGTTACAGTGGTGGAAAATGGAAGCAATGAGTTGGTACCCATTAGAGTTAAGAATTCATGGAGAGTTTGCATTGACTACAGGAAGCTAAATCAAGTTACGAGGAAAGACCACTATCCTTTGCCTTTTATTGATCAGATGCATGAGAGGTTGGCAGGGAAGTTTCATTACTGCTTCTTAGATGGGTACTTAGGATATTTCCAGATTTGCATAGACCCGGAGGATCAGGAGAAGACCACCTTCACTTGTCCTTTCGACACATTTGCTTATAGACGGATGCCATTCGGACTCTGCAATGCTCTAGGGACTTTCTAGCGGTGTATGGTAAGTATGTTTGGTGAGTTATTAGAGCACTGCATGGAGATTTTCATGGATGATTTTTCAGTATTTGGCACATCTTTTGACACTTGTTTAGATAATTTGTCTAGGGTTTTACATAGATGCATTGAAACCAATCTTGTTCTTAATTTTGAAAAATATCATTTTATGGTGGAGCATGGTATTGTATTAGGTCACATAGTCTCTAGGAAAGGCATTGAGGTAGATACTACTAAAATTAGTGTTATATCTTCTTTATCTTACCCCGTATGCGTACGGGATGTTCGAGCTTTTCTTGGTCATGCAGGATTCTATAGAAGATTTATTAGAGACTTCAGTGAGATTGCTCGGCCCTTGACCAGACGTTTGCAAAAAGATGTGGAAGTTTGTTTTGATGAAAATTGCAAAGAAGCTTTTCAGAAATTAAGGGAGGCTCTTACTTCAGCTCCTATTATTAGACCCCCTGATTGGAATTTGCCTTTTGAGCTAATGTGTGATGCATCTAATTTTGCTGTAGGAACTGTTCTTGCACAGAGGGTGGATGGAGCACCTCATGTTATCTGCTATGCTTCCAAGACCCTAGATGCTGCTCAAGCCAACTACACCACCACCGAAAAAGAGCTACTTGCTATTGTTTTTGCTTTAGACAGATTTAGTCTTATTTGTTTTGCTCACATGTTGTTATTTTTTCTGATCATGCAGCTCTGAAGTACCTTTTGAAGAAGCCAGATGCTAAGCCCAAATTAATTAGATGAATGCTTCTACTCCAAGAGTTTGACTTGGAAATCCGAGATAGGAGCGGCAAAGAGAATTTGGTTGTAGACCATCTGAGCAGAATTGAGGGAGATGGACCCCCTACCACTATTGATGATGACTTTAGAGATGAGCACCTTCTTGTGATACATGGTGAGTCGCCTTGGTATGGAGATCTAGTTAACTTTTTAGTAGCTCATGTTTTTTCTACATAATTTTCTAAGGGACAGAAAGATAAACTCAAAAGTGATGCTAAATTCTATGTGTGGGATGATCCTTATTTATGGAAGTTTTGTAATGATCAAATAATTAGAAGATGCATACCTGATCATGAATTTCATTCAGTTCTTACATTTTGCCATTCATCAACCTGTGGGGGACATTTTGGACCATAGAGGATAGCTAGGAAGGTTTTAGAGTGTGGTTTATATTGGCCTACATTATTTCATGATGCATATCTATTTTATAAAAATTGTGATAGATGTCAGAGAACTGGGAACATAGGAGCTAGAAATGAAATGTCCCAACAAACTATGCTTTTCTGTGAGATTTTTGATGTTTGGGGAATAGACTTTATGGGACCTTTTCCTGCATCTTGTGGATACTTGTATATTTTGCTTACTGTTGATTATGTTTCAAAATTGGTGGAGGCCATTCCATCCAGGACTGATGATTCTTGTGTTGTTAGTTTTGTCAGGTCACATATTTTTTGTAGGTTTGGAATTCCAAGGGCTATCATAAGTGATCAAGGTTCTCATTTTTGCAACAAACACATGAAGGCTCTACTTAGCAAGTATGAGGTTGTGCACAAGGTTTCTACTTCCTACCATCCCCAAACTAATGGACAAACCGAAATTTCAAATAGAGAGATCAAAGCAATTTTGGGGAAGACTGTTGGGCCTAATAGGAAAGATTGGAGCAAGAGGCTTGATGGTGCATTATGGGCCAACCGGACGGCATACAAAACACCCATTGGAATGTCTCCCTACCGACTAGTCTATGAGAAAGCTTGTCATCTACCAGTGGAGATAGAGCATAAAGCTTATTGGGCGGTGAAAGCTTACAAATTTGATGCTACTAAAGTGGGAGAAGAAAGGAAGCTTCAACTCCAAGAACGTGAGGAGATAAGACTAGAAGCATATGAGAACTCAAGGATTTACAAGGGGAAGACTATGATTTTTCATGACAAGCACATATTGAAGAATGAATTCCAAATTGGCGACAAGGTTCTATTGTACAAATCAAGGCTCAAATTGATTAAAGGCAAGTTGAGGTCTATATGGGAAGATCCATTTTTTGTAACTAACATTTTTCCTTATGGTGTTGTTGAGATAAATGATGAAGCTAATGGTTTTGTTTGGAAAGTCAATGGCCACCGGCTCAAGAAATACTTTGAAGAATTAAAGGAGCTAGATGTGGATGGATTGGACATCAAAGATGCTATCTACCCAACTTAAGGGGAAGTTTATTTTTCTTGCACTTTCATTTCATTGTATATATCATTTTTTTATTTTCTAGAAGTAAATCTTTCTTTTTAAAATGAGTTATTGATAATAAATGCTTAGGTAGTGTAGAATGAATAAAGAGTCATTGTAGATATCATTTTACCCTTTTTGGCACTTTATTTTCTTGCATGATTTGAAATAAATGTATCCATCTTGATTTTCTCTATATCATTTTAGAGCCCCTTGAAAGAAAATTAAATTTGGTTGTTAAAACTTAGGATTTGATCCAATGGATGAAAATTCTTGGATGCTTGAGTACTACTTAGTTATGGACTCTAGATTGATGACTTGAGATGAATTCTTTTTACCTAGTGAGGATTTGGCCTAATTTTTGTGAAACACACATGTGATTGTACTCTAGAACTTGCTTAGGTTCTTTCAAAACTATATTTCTATGATTAGACCACATTTATAGAGGTGAATTACTTTGTGTTTCTTTTTCATATCAATTCTTGTAATATTGATTGTTGATCTTTTCCATATTCTATTTTCTTTTATATATTTCTCTGTTCATAACCATATTCTCCATGCCTTGGTTGCTTTTGATGTTTCTTGATGTTACTTTGCCTGAGATGGACAAAAGATTAAGTGTGGGGGGGGGGTGGCTAGAGCTTTGCAAGGTTTTGGTAAAAAAAATGATACATTGTGGAAGTTTCTTTCTGTTGGATTATATTTGGAAATATGTTATTTTGATGTTTCTTAAGGGATGAGGAGAGTATCAAGGATGCAACTCAAAAAGAAGAATGATAAAAAAAAATAGAAAAAGGTTGCCAACTTGATGGAGTTTTGTATCAAGGAGTTGCAAAAATTGGTTAGTGAAGGCTACATATGGAACATCTAAGTTCTTGAATATAATTTGATGTTTCATGCTCCATGTGGCAAATTTCGAAGGGAATGAGAGCCTACATAAGAAGTTGAGATTGATGAATCAACTAGTGGTAGTTGACTGCCAAGTTTTGTGATCACTGCTGAAAATTCTGATCAGTAATTTAAAGTGTAGCACGAACCCAACTCTAAACTTACTATTTTGGACTCAATTTAAGTGGAGTAGCTGAATGATGCAGCTGTGGAAGTTGAAGCTGTGAAATTTTCCAAGTCTATCAAGTTCTTTCACTTAGGAATTGGATTGATGTTTGCCATCTGTCAAATAATGCTGTAAAATGAAGATGGTCTGGAAACCTGATACTCAAGAGGAGATGAGGAAGTTTAGCTAGCATTTTAAGGAATTGAAAAAAAACACAGAAGCGTTGGCTACAGAAAAAAAGAGGCAAGCAGCTGAAAAAAATAGAAAAAGAAAAAAAAAGAAGAAGAAAGAAGAAAAAAATATAATAAACATGAAGTATCAGGAGATGGGATAGATTTCTGAACTTGAAGTCGTGAATAAGGAGCTAGTTGGATTTGAGATGTGGTATTGATTGAAAGAGGTGATCTCGGCAGAAGCAGTTTTAGAACCCTGAAATCTCAGCTACTGATCAGTCCTTGATCGGTCACCAATCCGATCAAGGAGAAGTCTGATCGGTCACTCAGACCGATCAAAAGCAATCTAATCCGAGCAGAAGAAGCACAGACCGATCTCTAGAACGATCAGGAAGAAGACTGATCGGTCTCTGGACCGATCAGTGGAGTTGGCACAAAACAGAACATTGAATTCTGTACTGTTCCTCATCCAAATCAGCTGATACCTACCCACCTTAGCTCTGATTCCTTTGAGAGGACTATAAAAGAGGGCAAAGTGCATTAGAAACATTTTTGAGTATCCAAGTCTTCCACTTTCTTAACTTTTCCATTTTTCTAAACCTCTATTTCATTTTCTACCATTTCATATTTCTTTAACTTGTTTGAATAAGCTTTTGTAGGTGTGGATCCAAACCAAGAATGATGGTGGAGAGTAGAGCATTAGCAAGCTTATGGTAATGCAAGAACCATGGTAGTGTGTGAGTGAGCTACTTTTATTGAAAATGTAGAATTTAGGAAGAGAGCCACTAAATATTCCCTTGATAGGCTTTGTGAGTTTAGTTCATCTCAAGGAGTCTTGAAGGATGAAGTATGCTAGGTTGTTGATTTAAGGACAATATACTAGTCCATTGAGCTTAGATTTTTTGAGAATTGACAACCCTAGGTAATTTCCTTTCAATTGCTTCTAACCATGATTGAGAATAATCTAGGGGGGGTACAAGTTTAGTTAGCTTGTGCGAGACGCTCAAAAGAAAATGTGGGGGAGTTGATAATTACCATTTTGTTAGTTAATTTAGTCTCTGGAATCCATGTTTTGATCCATTTTTACATGCTTAATCTTGGATTTACACTAGGTTCCATGGATTAAGTTATTTTGGCTTTTATTGTAAATCTTTGCATATTTGAGATGTTTTGATATCTAATTCGAATTTGGTTTTTGTAGGCTTTGAAGGATCATGGACCTAGGTCAAGTTGGATCAAGTTGAGTTAGAATTCGACTCGGATCAAGGCGATCAAACATTGAATCAATATGGGCCATCCGATCAAGGAACAAGTAGATTTGAGCCATCTGTGAACTTCTGATAAATCCGAGTTCAGGATAGGGCTAATCATAACCTCAGATCAAGATCTGAAAGTTTGGACCAAATCAGAGTCCATTTGACTGTCGGATCAAGTGTGGGGGAGTTTCAACCGTCCATTCAAAAGGGCAGGGAGATGTGAGCCATCCATTGCAGATCCGGTTGAATCCAGCTGAGGAGAGGCAGATCTGACTGTCGGATGGAGATCTGGAAACTTTGCTTTAGATCTGAGCAGATCTGACCGTCGGATGGGATAAGGATGATCAGAGTCGTCCATTTCTAACAGATAAAAACCGCTCCTCCGATCAGATCTGGTGTCGTCGCGATTTCACTGTTCTTCGTGTTCTTGAGCTTTTCTCCTCCGATTCTTTGCGTGGCCACTTCAGATTCAAGTCTTTGCCAGTTTTCAATCAAGAAATCGAATTCCCGAGAAGTTTGTGAGGTAATCTCGTCGCTGCCAAGCTCCGGTGAGGGTTTCGCCTAAGCTTGCTTCATCCGATCAACTCCCGATTGAAGCCTTCATCACTTGTAGCTATTAGAACAACTCAGAGGGGTTCTCTGAGGAATACTGAGAGTTTTTTTTTTAAAGAAGATCTAATATGGTTTACAAGAGATGCCAGATTGATTTTACACTTGAGGAATTCAAAAGGAATATTGGCTTTTGTACCTTCATTTGTAATTCATCATCAAAAGCCAAAAGCCTCTTAGGATTTCCTAACCTTTTTTGATGAAACTACATAAAATTTTGACGCGCCAAACATAAAAATCAATCAGAATTTTTGCAGCCTTCCAATTTTTTGACTTAAGCTGTTTGCTCTTCATTGAATCAGATCAGAGCCAACCCTTTTAACCATAAGCTTTGTACTTAAGGGGCAGGATTCCACATTGCATTCATGAGGTAGTAAAATTTGTTCTTCAGATTCTGGAGTTAGTATCATAAAAGCTACCTTCAGCCAAGCTAAGCCCATCAGAATTTCAGCAATGAAGATACTCCATAAAGTTCTGAACATTTACATTGTTATCATCCTTGCATGTCCAAAAACATATATACAAAAGCCACCTCTTAATTTCGTATCAGAAAAATCATCCCAGAGATTCATATCAGAAAACCTTCCCATTGTTGCATTTTTAGAATTCAACCAAATCTCAAGTATCAATTTCCTGTTTATATACCAGATGCTGTACACATCAAAATAAGTTTCAGAAATAATAGCCTCCGGTCATTTATAAGAGCAGCCAGTTATCAGAGCTGGTCGCAGCCATTACAATCGGAAATCCACCAATCTATATGGAAATCAGATTCAATCAAGTGATTTCAGTTTTCCAAAATAAAGCCATCAGACAGCGGGGGGGGGGGGCAGCGAAATTCTGAATTCAAACATCACCTTCAGATTAAACAATCAACTTGCTCTGTATTTTATATCAAAATTCAGCCGTCAGCCAAACACAATATTTCATTCCTTTTGGTTAAAATGGTCTTCACACAACAAAATAAAATCATTGCATCCCTGCAAGTTCTAAAAATCCGGACATAATGAAACTCCTTCAGCCAGATAAGAATATTTTCGCAGACCATTCAGTAAAAATTTTCACATGACAGGAAAATATAACAATCTATCAGGGACATATAATAGTTTGTCAATAATAGGGAGACCCGGAAGACCAGAAAATATATATCAGAATACCCAGAAAGCCAAAGAAAATTGAGTAGATTGAAAATATCTGTCCATGGCAAATGAAAATATCAAGAAGCCATCCATGATTGTTCTCCGATTATTTCTAGCATATTGCAACTAGAAATTGTAAATCATTATCCAAATCATTCTATTGAAATATAGATTTAAACTGGAGATACTGAAAACCGAGATTCAACAAATAGATCCTTCCGAGCACAATAATATTATCCGTAGATCAGTATTCAGGAGTAGCTCTCTGCATAGCAACATAAAACCATATCAAAGCAACCAGAGTAAATCAGATCAGAATACCCACCAAGATTGAAATACCAAAAGAAATCTATGAATACAAATGAAATCTATGATATTTTCCGATTCACTCTGATATAAGGGATGCCCAACCTGTCAAGCTTACATATACCATGCAATTCTCTTTCCATGTCTTTCTTCAATAAAACTCTTTCCCCTTGAACATTAAATGCTTGGTTAGCCAAGAAATCAGCGGCAGCATTTGCTTCTCTATACACATGAGAGCAAATTACATGATGTTTTTCCACCAACATTCTAATTTTTGAAGTTAACTTCCTATACTCCCAACACATAGACGAAGACTGTATAATTTTCAAAGATACCAAGGAGTCTGATTCTAACCAAACCGGGAGAAAATTCTGAGCTACACATAATTCAATACCTGCTTGTATAGCAAAAAGCTCAGCCTTCACATTGGATGAGAAACCCAAGGAGCCATATTTTGCCATAATGAAATCCCCTGCGTGATTTCGGATTATGACTCCATAAGAAGAAGAACCGGGATTCCCTCGGGAGCATCCATCTGTGTTTAATTTGTAACCTCCTATATTAGGCCTCTTCCAATGTACCATAGTTATTGTGGTTCTAGTTATGTTTTTAACTGATAATCCCCAACTTCTAGCCACTGATGTGTACCCCTTCCAATGTTTTCCTTTAATGTTGCCAGAAATTTCACCAAGCATACAATACTGAATTATGTTGCTCTTAATTCTGTAACCTTTTTGTTTTAATCCTTTGTGTTTAGCCTCATTCCTAGCTAACCATAGAAACCATAGAATAAGAAATGGCATAACCTCTCTAATATGCCCTCCCTGCAGCCATTTCGAGCCTACTTTCCAATCTTCAAAATTTGATGATCTATGAACCTCAAAGACTCTTGCAAAATAGGACCAAACTTCTTTAGCAATTGGGCCATCAAAAAACAGATGTTTCCAGGTTTCCATGTGATCACAACAAAGGCATTTAGATGCAAGAGCAACACCTCTGTTTTGTAATATATCATCAACTGGGAGTTTTTTTTTTAAGAAACGCCAAGCAAAAATCGAGATACTAGGCCTTAAGAGGTCATTCCAAATAGCATAATTAATATAGGAAACAGAATTTGTCTGTCTAACCTTATCCCAAGCTGATTTCAACATGAATTCCCCATTTGTAGCAGGTTTCCAGCTTATTCGGTCTGGTATATTTTGTTGCAAAGAATATTCTGCAATTTCAGCCTTTAAATCCTCCGGAAGGACACCTATAATTTTATTTTTCCTCCAATTTGAATCATTAAGGATATCTACAATTTGCAAGTCTTTATTTTCAATAGGCGTACCTTGATTAGAAAGGGGACCTCCATCAAGCCAAGTATCATACCAAAAGTTTATTTTACCAATTCCCAAAATCCATCCAATGTTCTGTTCAGCTAGGCATCGAACTTTAATCAATCTATGCCAAGTAAATGATGCCTTGCCTTTTAAGCTCACCTCAACCGGATGTCCGGATCCACAATATAATTTGGATAAAAATTCAGCCCAAAGTGTGTTTTGTTCTCTAAAACGGAACCAAAGTTTAATAGCCATTGCCAGACTAAAATCTGTAAGCTTTCTAATCCCCAAACCACCCTCCAATTTCTGTTTACTGATATCATCCCAAGCGACCCAATGAATTTTCCTATTAGTATCTGTCGAGCCCCAAAAGAATTTTGCAAAGATCATTTCCAAGTTGTGAAGAACAGATAGTGGAGGGAGGAGAACTTGTAGTAAAAATAAAGGCATTGAAATGAGTACACTTTGAATTAAGCAGAGACGACCTCCATATGACAAATTCGATAAATTCCAACCCAAGAGTCTTTTCCTTATCTTCTCTAACATAGGATGAAAATAAGCAGATTTTCTGTGCCCAGTGAATAAAGGAATGCCTAAGTATTTCAAAGGCCATACATCCTCCAAAAAACCAGTAGCCATAAGAATTGATCTTTTGCGAGTATCCGAAATTCTTCTTGACAGATAAATCAGACTTTTTCCCGCATTAACTGCTTGTCCAGAATTTTTCTCATAATCATCCAGAAAGGCTTTGACTTTTTTAACACACTTGATTGACCCATTCAGGAATACCATTACATCATCAGCATAAGCTAGGTGAGAGATTCTCAAGGAACATCCTGAAACAAAACTCAACTGAGGATTATTAATAAAGAGTTTCTCTAAACCCCTGGATAGAAATTCTGAGACAATAATGAATAAAAAAGGCGAAATGGGATCCCCTTGTCTTAATCCTCTTTTTGATTGGAAAAAACCTGCCAGTTGCCCATTTATACATCTTCGAATGCAAGCAATAAATTTTTCAAAAAATCCAAAAGCTGCTAAAATTCTAAAAAGTAAATTCCACTGGACTCTGTCAAAGGCTTTAGCCATATCAAGTTTCATAATCATATTTCCCCCTCTCACGTGATAATTCAGCTTATGTGTCATTTCCTGAGCTAATAATATATTATCAGATATTAATCTACCTTCAACAAAACCACTCTGGGAAGGGGATATGATCCTGTTCAGCAATTTTTTCAACCTATTTGCCAATAATTTTGAGATTATTTTATAGGACACATTACATAAACTGATAGGCCGAAATTCTTGCCATGCTTGAGCATTTTCAATTTTTGGAATTAGAACAATGGTTGTAGCAGCCATACCTTTTGGAATCATCCCACCTGAAAAAAAATCAACCACGGCTTGGTAAACATCCTTTTGAATAAGATCCCAGCAAGAAATATAAAATGCTACTGAAAAACCATCCGGTCCAACCACACTATTTTGATCCATTTCCCACACTGACTGTTTTATTTCTTCTAGAGAGGGTATTCATGTGAGTGTTTCATTCTCCTCCCTAGCAATCAACTCTGGTATGCAACTTAGATCTAATGTCGAATCATTAATGGAGTCACCTGTCAACAATTGCTCAAAATATCTGACTGCGGAATCTCTGATTAAATCAGATTTTTCCAAGCACTCACCATCCTCCCATATCCTGAATATTTGTTAGCTAATCTTCTTTTCTGCACCATATTGTGGAAAAATTTTGTGTTTCTATCTCCATCAGACATCCATTTTACCGCAGCTTTTTGTTTCAAAAAATCCTCTTCCATCTGAAGAGTTTTAAAAAGGAGTGCTTGAAGTTTATTTTTGAACATTCTGTTTTCCTTCGACGGATCATTATCGAACTTGATCTCGGCATCACTGAATTGTTTATCCACCTTCCTAACATTCTCATGTATATTACCAAATATCTCCTTATTCCACCACTTCAAATGGCTTTTCAACCTTTTCAGTTTAAATTGCAGCTTTGATAGACCATAGTTATCACATGGCAGATTCCAATTTAGCATCACAGTTTGTTTAAATCCTTGGTGCCTTAACCACATATTCTGAAATCTGAAGGAAGCTACTGCTTGCTCAAACATTGGAAAAGAGATTAGCATTGGGCAATGATCAGAAGATGCCCTATTCAAATGTTCTATTTTCACCGAAAAACTCTGCCCCTGTGTAGAATCCGAAATCAAAACTCTGTCCAATCTCTTCCAAATCCTATTATTCGTCCAGGTAAAGCAGTCCCCTACAAATCCAGCATCAACCAGCCCAGTAATCATCATGAAATTGTTAAAATCATCCATCGCACCTCCATTTGTGACAGCACCTGTTGATTGTTCTGTTTCTTTTGCAATAATGTTAAAATCGCCACCAACCAGCCAAAAGTCATCATTAGATGGTTTAATACGCTCTAATTGCTCCCAAAGCTCGTACCTGCCAACTCTAGAGCATTTTGCATAAACTATAGTAACAAGCATATCAATAGGAAACAAAGCAGATTTCAATTTGACATGTAGAAATTGATCATGATCAAATAAGATAGAACATTCTATGTTTGCATCATGAGAAAACCAAATTTTTCCGGAGCAGTTGGAATAAATTTCTGAGAAACCCAGCTTTTTAGCCATTAACAAACCATCTAGAGATATCATAGGTTCAAGGATACCTACAAAATTCAAATGGAAATAATTTTTCAAATATCTCAATCTTCTAAGAGAAGAGGGATTCCCTATCCCCCTAATATTCCATATTACTCCTGACATAAGCAAACTAATTTCTTGAAGCCTTAGCAGCCTGAGCTTTACTTCTAGTTACCCTTTGAGGTAAAATAGAAGGATCTATTTTTTCAGCAATTGAAAAAGCAACTTTATTCAGTTCAAGAGGAAATGAAGATGACCTTTGTAGATGACCCCTTCCATCTTCTTTAGATATAGATTCCACCGTAAATGATTTACCTTTCTCTACTACCTCAGAGTTCTCTTGCTTATCATGCATCAGAAATTCATCTAAAGCATTCATATTCAGCTCTTGCTCCATTTATTTATCAGAATCTGCCAAAGTAGCTTCTCCAGGTTCATTCAAATAGCTCTCCATAGGAACCAAATCATTTTTATCTTGCAGATCAACAAATTCAGTAATGTTGTTCCCTCTTTTTAACATATCTGACACAAACAGCACCCCACTCTGAACAGATTTACCAATTTTTTTTTATTCTGCATAGTAAGCTGCTCTTCTTGGGAATTTTTTGTACTGGTGACATTCTCAACTGAGATATTATTGCCTTTCTCATTTTCATCTTCACGCACATCTTCCTCCTAATTTGCTAGAGATTGAAATTTATTATCTGCATTAAACTGCTCCTTGTGTTCATTATTTTGATGACTAGAAGAAATATATTTTTGTCTCCAAGCTTGCCTATCTGTTTTGTATTTTTCTGCATTTCTCTGGCCATTCCAAAGTTCTCCAATCCCTTTATCAGAGTCTTCTCCAAATTTTTGATTTTGTCTGACATTTAGCTGCTCTTCCTTTGATTCCATATTAACTGCTACTTTATTTTTCCAATCAGGTATTGGATTATTTCCATTCCTGTAACATTCATCAGATGAATGACCCAAATGAAAACAGGAAACACAATATTTTGGAAATTTTTCAAAGATAACTTTTTGCAATCTCTTCTCTTCCCCTATTCCAATCCAAAATTCATTTACCATAGGTTTTAACAGATCAATTTCTACACAAATTCTCGCCATGTACAGCCTTAAACCATCCGTCGTTGCTTCATCAATCTTTATTGGCTTACCCACAATCCGAGCTGCTGAAAACAAAGCGTTTTTGTTGAACATATGGATGGGAAAATCAGGTAGATTTATCCAGACTGGAACAATTGAAGATTCAGCTTCGTATGAGAAATATGGTGACCATTTGAATATTCTCAATGGAATTCCTCCAATAAACCAAACTCCTCTAGCCCAAACTCTTGCCATGTCTTCGTTTGATGTGAGATGCAAGAAAATGTGGCCCGATCGCAGCATTCTGATATTGTAATAACTAGATAGGCCCAGATTTTTAAAAGCTTGCAAAATTACTGAAAAACTAGGTTTCTTCCCGGAAAACCTTCCAATCAACGCATAGCGATAAGTATCGGCCATAGATGTTACCTCTTCATCTGTATAAAAGATACCCGGCTTGTTGTTGTAGATTTTCATCTCCTTAAAGTCTTCCCCTACCTCATCGAAAGCTTTCTTAGATGTCCTTGGCGAAGATGGCCTCAGAGCTGCTGCATACGAAATCTTACGATCTGTCGCAATATCCGGGAGAGTCTGTGGCCCTTCTGGATAGACGGGATTAGCATTCGATAGAGGGGGAAAGGATGATAGGTCCGGCGCTAGCGTTTTGCAGGCGCCGGCGGCCATCGCCGCTGTAGCAGAACGCGCGCGAGCCCAAATTCCCGATCGCCTTCAAATCGCCATATCTTGAGTGGGAGATGAAAATAGAATAAATCTTCTCATGCCACAATTACAATGATGCAAATAAAGTGAAGGTGGTTGCCCTTGAGTTCACTGATTACACCTTCATTTGGTGGGATCAAGTGCAAAAAGAGAGAAGAAGGTATGGAGAGCATCCTATAAACACTTGGGATGAAATGAAGACTTTGATGAGAAGGAGATTTGTGCCTTCCAACTACCACAAGGATTTGCACAACAAATTGTAAAGACCCATCCAAGGGAGTAGGAATGTGGATGAGTATTACAAGGTGATGGAGGTGGCTTTGACTAGGGCCAATATTGTGGAGGTTAGGGAAGCAACCATGGCTCGGTTTCTCCATGGCCTAAACCGAGATATTGGAGACATTGTGGAGTTGCAACATTATGTTGAGCTTGAAGACTTGGTTCATCAAGCAATGAATGTGGAGGAACAATTAAAGAGAAAGGGAATTATGACGAAATCATCTTCTTCGAACTACTCTTCATGTTGGAATGACATGCCAAAGAAGGAGGGTTCTTCTTCTAATTCTAAGGTGGTAACAAGCACTAAGAAACCTATTCCTACTAATTCTTCTTCTACTTCTAAGAGTAGGGATATCAAGTGCTTTAAGTGTTTGGGAAAAGGGCATATTGCATCTGAACGCCCGAATAACAAGACTATGGTGGTGAAGGATAATGGGAGTATCTCTAGTGAAGAAATTTCTTCTCATTCCTCTTCCTCAAGCGATGGGGAAAATGATGGAGTAGCTTATGCACATGATGGAGATCTCTAGGTGGTTTGGAGGTTATTGGGGAGTCAAGCCAAGGAGCATGAAGAGGACCAAAGAGAAAATATTTTTCATACGCACTGCCTTATTCAAGGTAAAACATTCTCTATGATCATTGATGGTGGGAGTTGCACCAATGTGGCAAGCACTAGGCTGGTCACCAAACTCAACCTAAAGACTACACACATGCAAGGTCATATAAACTCCAATGGCTGAGTAATAGTGGTGAATTGGTAGTGAATCAGCAAGTGTTGATTAATTTCTCCATTGGTAAATATGAAGATCAAGTTTTTGTACCTATGGAGGCAAGCCACATTCTTCTTGAGAAACCTTGGCAGTTTGATAGGCGAGTTAACCATGATGGATTCTCCAACAAGTTCTCTCTTATTCACAATTCTTGAAAAGTCACACTTGTACCATTATCACCTAGAGGTTTGTAAGGATCAAAAAAAATGAGAGAGAAAAGAGAAAAAGAAGAGTGAGAGCTTAAGAAAGAGAAAGAGTGTGTGAAAAAGAAAATAATTGATTTTGAGGACAAAATTAAAAAAAAAGAGAGAATGAGGAAAAAAAAGAGAGAAGAATAGAAAATTTGTTTACAAGAGGAAGTGAGGTGATGAGAGCTTGTTTGACAAGGCAGCCTATATTTCATGCATATGCAATTTTCATAAAATATATGTCATGTCATTCACGTTTAATTTTATGCATGACTTAGAACGGTTATAGGAAAAAGAATATTTGAAACTTGAACAACCAAGTATTAGGTGGAGGTGAGATGATAGTACGTTAGGGAATCCCTTCTAATAAGGTCAAGTATACTCTAATTGGTCTGTTTAGTCTTGTGAAACTAGCCGAAGCTACCGATCCAAGACCTAAATTAGTAAGACCAAAATTTTTCAAAAAGTAACTTGAAAATGAATTTTCGGTAAAAGGTTTTGTCAAGGAAAGGGTTGTTGCTCCAATAAGGCTATGGCCAAAGAAGGCCTCTGTGCCTCGCCAAGACCTGGAAGCCGATTACCGAAAATCAAATTCACTTTACTATTTGATAAATTTGAATCTAACACAAGTTTTGATTAAATCTTAGATTTAACAATGAATTAAGAAAAATGATTCAATCATCTCACAATACACCCATAAGGCAACCATGCTTGCTGTATTGAGACATCTAGAATGGGTGAGATGTTAAGGATTAATAAATTGAAAAATATTTTTCAAAATTGTTAGAATATTTTTTTAAAATATATTTTCATAATAGTGCTTCAATATAATAATATTTTTATGGAATTCATGCTTGTCTGATTGATTATATATGATTTTCAAAAATTATATTCCTTTAAAAAATTGTTTGACCTACACAATTAGACACAAGTCTCTTAGGTCAACACTAAAGTCCCCTAAGGTACTTAGAAATAGTCTTACGGTACAAGGGGAGTGTCTTATTCTTTTAAATTTTTTTCTTTCAAAAATTATGTTTTCAAAATGTCTTTCGAAAACTGTGCCTTAATTACTATCACTTATGTTTTCGAAAAAACTTATGCTATTATCGTGTTGAAAATTACAATACTCAAAATGTCAGTCAAAACTATTCTCTTGATTCTGATAAACTCTAAAGAAACAAAGGAGGTCTACTTAATGATCTATAAGGACTCTGAGGATGTGTCAAATTTAGGGGGAGTCTAAATAAAAAAAAGAAATTATTTCTAACAAGTATTTTCTTTGGCAATTATTTTTGAAATTATAAAATAATTCTTTTGATCTGAACTGAACTCTAAAGACTCAGAGGAAGAATACTTGTGGTCAACAAGCTTCCAAGGACTGTGTCAAGTTTAGGGGGACGTTAAATTAAAAGAATTGTTGAACATTTCAAAATAATATGTTTTAATACACTAGTTTTCAAAATTTTTTTGAAAATACAAGTAATTTTCCTTTAAAACTACTATTATTCTATTTTTTAAAATTTTTGTGGCTTATAAAATGCTTTGAAATACTTTTTGAAATTATATTTACTTGAGTTTGAAGAATTTCCAGGATACATAGGGAAATGTCTTTGTAGTTAACAAGGTTTCCTAGGATTGTGTCATATTGGAAAAGAAACCAAGTCAAGTAAAATATTATATTTTAAAAACAAGATTTTTCTATGTACACTCAAAATATGAGTCAAATAATATTTTTCAAAAAGTTCATAATATGTTTTAAAAGTACTTATACTTTTCAAAAATTCTTATATTTCTCAAAAAGTACTTGCATTTTTCAAAGATCATAATATTTCTCAAAAGTACTTGTATTTTTCAAAAGCTCATAACATTTTTCAAAGTACATGCATTTTTCAAAGCTCATAACATTTTTCAAAGTACTTGTATTTTTCAAAGCTCATAGTATTCTTTCAAAAGTTATGCATTTTCCAAAAGTAATGTATTTTCTGAAAAAGTGCAATATATCATTCAAAATACAAAGCTGTTACAGTATTTCTCAAAGTGCACTAGTTGTTAAAGTGAAAATCTTTCTATGAGTACAATTTTTTGAAAAATCTTTTCTAAATGAAAGTTTTTCTATAGCAATATTGTTTAAGTGAGAAGTTTTTTGAGTTCAAAATACTTAAGTACTGTAACGCCCGACCTTATATCTACCCTAAAGGCGGGTTACGGGTCCACACATTCATATCATGCAATCATATTAAACATGTATATCCAAACAAAACAGTTACAATACATGAACTAGTAATAAGCATGCTTATTGAACACTAAATTACCAAGCAAGGTTTTCCAATCAAATAATTCATTTATATCTACATGCATTTACAACCTAATATGGAAAGCATTTAACACACTATAGCATGAAATCTCAAGTAAGCACATAGCAAAGGTTATCTAGCCTTAGTTACATGTAAAGGAAGCATTCATAAGAAACAGAAAATAGTAATTACCTAGTATTTCCTTAGCATGCATTCTACAATATTTAAACATTAATGATAGTATTATTTAGTATAACATATGTTCCATACTACTAACTCAATCACAGTAGAGTTGTCATGATCATCACTCATTCAGAGTATAGCAATACAATTTCAATAGTAATTATAGGAAGCAGTTTAGATTCTAGACAAAACAAGGTAATAGAATCTTTGTTCTTTCCCGAGCCATCACCACACACATCCTCCAATCTTCCCTCTGCCTCTTCCTTTAGTTCGAGTATTTCTTACCGCTATCTGCAGCATAAGAAAAATAACAGGAACTAGTAAGCAAAACATGCTTAGTAAGAATCCGGGCCTACTCGCAAATCCATATCAATACATCATATCATGTACACAATAATCAGATAGAGTTATCAGCATCATAAGCATCTCATCAAAGCATCATAAACATCATAGCAATTTATCTCTAAGTACTTTACGGAACAAGATCACATGATGAGAAAAGTATGCTTTTCAAAAAGGTTCCATAATGGTAAGTACTTCAAAATAACATATCATCATCCAGGGCCCAGTTGTCGTACACATCATCATGCGCGTTCCCTAATAAATTGGGGTAGCGAGCCACCAATCTAATTAGAGCAGGACCCTTCCGTCCTACCAATGCCATGACCTTAACATGCTCATTGGATTTGTTTAACGACCCCCTTCCGAGTCGGGTAGACAACTTTCCAAAGTAAAATAATTTATCATGCATTACTCATATAAGTATATGCCTAAAGGTACTCTTTAATCACTTCTCAAAGGGACACACCACGCATTCGGGTGCTCTTGATCCCCTAGGGACACACCACGCATTCGGGTGCTCTTGATCCCAGTTTCAATAGAGTAACCCTTTTTAAGCATATTATCAACCACATCATAATCACATTCATTATACTCACACCACATCTGTAGTAGCATGCTTCATGGTCTCATTAGGTACTTTCCAACCCTAGACTAGGGTTGGCCGAAAGTCACAAGTATTGGTTTTCCCAAGTAAGCATTCATTCAAACATTTCTACAAACACCTCAATACCTTTCATGTTACCAATTGAACAAGGTTTATATCTCAAAGTGGGATTATCATCCACTAACCCTAAATTACAAGGGATGGCCGAATGGTAGAGTGGGGGGTTTCTAGGGTTTTTTGGACAAGTCATCATTCACAAAACCACACACATATATATACAACATTTTATCTACCATTCTAATCATTGGAACACAATAAGGTAGCAAGCCACACCAAAACCCTAATTTTTTTTCCTTGGCCGAAAATGGTAGGGCACCAAAACCCTAATTCTTGTTATCACACATGATGGCAAAGTAACCTAAATTCATACCCTAAGTTCTTAGGGATATCCTCATGCATCAAGAAGCAACCAAGGCCCATAAATGGGTGGTGGCCGAAAGTTTGTAGGGTACCAAACCCTAACTTTTGTCCTTCCAAAAATTTGGAAACAACACATATATGTATAAAATCCCTAGAGGTACTAGCATGCATCAAGGTGTGATCAAACACCTCTCTTGGACCCCCTTACTAGAGGTGGCCGAAAGTTTGTATAAGGGAGAACTCCCATTCTCAAAACAAGAACACAAGGAAATCATACATAAACTATTATACTGCAGGCGAGAGGATTCTTACATCCTAGCGCTGGAATTTCGCCTTCTCTTAAATTATAGGGTACCCTACACTTGGAGGTATGCAAAGATCCTTTTCTTCCAAATCTTCTCTCTAGTATTCCTTGGTCTTGGTAGAAAGAAATGGTACTTGGCTTCCCTTCCTTGCAATTGCCCTAGGGTTAGAACCCTTAGGTGTTGGTTTCGAAAATGGCAAAGGGGAGAAAGTGGGTTTCGGCAAGAAGAAGAAAGGAGGAAGAAAATGAGTAACTTCCTCTAACTTCCTTCTCTTTATCCTATTTATACACCTCTTGTGAAGAAACATGTCTCTTCACTCTTACACACTAACAAGCATGTTCCTTTCTCCTTCTACATGAAATATTGCTTGGTTCCTTGGTTATGACATGGTGAGTGCAACTAGGAGGTCCAAGGTTCAATCCTTGCTTCCTCCACTTTGCACTTTCTTTTTAACACCATTCATTTCCAAGCCCAATAAACCAAGCCCATCATGAAATTCATAATATGAATAATATTGTATGAATTCAGAATATTTCATAATATCCCAAAATATTATTTCATAATATTTTAATATTCCATATTCATAAATATAATATTTCATGCTAATATTTCATGATAATAATATTTCATGAATATAATATTTCATGCATATAATATTTCATGCATTCATAACATTTTATAGCATGTGATTGCATGAAATTCATATCATTTCATTATAACCATTTTCATACATTGTCATGATTTTACATTGACAAATTCGGGGTGTTACAATCCTCCCCTCTTATAGAAAGTTCGTCCCGAACTTTAAACAATTCCCCAGGTATTTCATATTGTAAAAATTGGGGTGTTACAATCCTACACCTTATAAAAAGTTCGTCCCGAACTTTAAAATAGTTCCGGATACTTTGATCGCATCGTATCTTCCTGTTCCCAGGTGGCTTCTTCGAACTGCTCGTTCCGCCACAGAACCTTTCACTAAGGATATTTCCTTGTTCCTTAGTCTTTTAACTTCCCGATCGAGGATCTGGATCGGTCGGCGTTCGGAACTAAGGACTCTCTTGTTCTTGCACTGGTGGGGGTTCTATAATTTGAATTGCATCAGGGATACACTTCTTGAGCATCGACACGTGGAAGACGTTGTGGATAGCCGCCATTTCTGGCGGTAACTCCAGTTCGTAGGCCACTTTGCCTACTCGTCTCAAAATCTGGTAGGGTCCCACGTATCGCGGACTCAGTTTCCCCTTCTTTCCGAATCTCATCACCCCTTTCATAGGGGCTACCTTCAGAAATACCGAATCCCCAACCTCGAACTCAAGCGGTCTGCGTCGCTTATCAGCGTAGCTCTTCTGCCGACTCTGTGCAGTCTCTATTCTCTGGCGGATATTCTTATAGCCTGAGTGGTCTCATCAATAATATCAGTCTGGAGTCCCATCTCCCTCTTTTCACCACTCTCATGCCAGCATAAAGGAGATCTGCATTTTCTTCCGTACAGTGCTTCGTACGGTGCCATCCCGATAGTAGCCTGATAACTGTTGTTATAAGCAAACTCTGCCAGGCTCAGGTATCGACACCAGCTTCCCTTGAAGTCCAAGGCGCAAGCTCGCAACATATCTTCTAGTATCTGGTTTACTCGTTCAGTCTGCCCGTCAGTCTGGGGTGAAAGGCTGTACTGAACTTCAGCTTCGTGCCAAGGGCCTTCTGCACGTGTCCCCAAAAATCAGAAGTAAATCGACCGTCTCGGTCAGAGACGATGGTCTTGGGAACCCCGTGTAGTCGGACAATCTCCTTGACGTACAGTTGAGCCAACTGCTCAACTGAATAAGTCATCCTGATAGCCAGAAAATGCGCGGACTTGGTCAGCCGGTCTACAATCACCCATATACTATCATATCCATTTGTAGTCCGAGGCAGCCCTGATATAAAATCCATAGATATGTCCTCCCATTTCCACTCGGGAATAGGTAGAGGCTGCAGAACTCCCCCAGGTCTCTGGTGTTCTGCTTTGACCCTCTGGCAGGTCAAACACATACTAATATAATGGGCTACATCTTTCTTCATGCCGGACCACCAAAATTTACCTTTCAGATCTTGATACATCTTGGTAGACCCAGGATGCATCGCGTAAGGTGTGCCGTGAGCTTCCTCGAGTATCCTTGTCCGTAAGTCGGAGTCGTCGGGAACGCATAATCGATCCCGGAGATATAAAACTCCACTATCGGAAATCCGGAATCCCTCGCCCTTGCCTTCAAGAATCTCTTGCTTGATTCTCTGAAGACTCGGATCAAGATTCTGCTTCTCCAGAATACCATCAAATAATGTCGGCGCAATCTGTAGAGTAGAAAGCTGTCCCGATATAATCTCGATTCCGAAATCCATAATCTCTTTCCCTAAGGGTTGTGACAAAGCTGATAAAGACAACAATGTAGCACATGATTTTCTACTGAGAGCATCGGCTACCTTGTTGGCTTTTCCCGGATGGTACAGGATCTCACAATCGTAGTCCTTGACCAACTCGAGCCATCGGCGTTGTCGCATATTCAGGTCTTTCTGGGAGAAGAAATACCGCAGACTCTGGTGATCAGTAAAGACCTTGCACTGAGTGCCATATAAATAATGCCTCCATGTTTTCAGCGCAAAGACCACCGCTGCTAATTCCAAATCATGGGTAGGATAATTCTTTTCATGTTCCTTCAGTTGCCTAGAGGCATAGGCAATTACCTTCCCATTTTGCATAAGTACAGCTCCGAGTCCAAGTTTGGATGCGTCGCTGTACATATCGAAACCCGTATCATTTTCCGGAAGAGTCAATATAGGAGCGCTAGTCAGTCTCCTTTTCAGTTCAGAGAAACTCTTCTCGCATTCGTCGGTCCAGATATATTTCTTATCTTTCTTTGTAGAGCTG
>JAGFNQ010005306.1:136301-165268 GCA_024364735.1 Boesenbergia rotunda
AGGGTACCTGTTCTTTACGGTCACATTATTTAATGCCCGATAGTCGATACACATACGCATCGACCCGTCCTTCTTCTTGACGAACAGTACGGGAGCTCCCCAGGGGGAATGACTAGGGCGAATAAGTCCCTTGTCGAGAAGCTCTTGTAGCTGTCCTTGCAATTCCTTCAATTCAGTCGGCGCCATTCGGTATGGTGCTTTCGAGATGGGGTTAGTACCAGGAATCAAATCAATGGCAAATTCAACCTCTCTTTCAGGTGCTAACCCTGGTAAGTCATCAGGAAATACCTCTGGATAGTTGCATACAACTTTGACGTCTTCTAGCTTCGGGTCCTCTGTAGGACGTGTATCAACCACATGAGCTAGAAATCCAGAACATCCCTTCTCTAACATTTTCCTTGCTTTCAGAGCCGATAAGAATTTGCCAGTCTTCTTCTTCGGCTCTCCGATAAATTCAAAGAGAATCCCCGTCTCAGGTCGGAAGATGACCCTTCGTTTTCGGCACTCAATAGAAGCGCCGTATTTATCCAAGAAATCCATGCCCAATATTATGTCATAATCTGACATGGCAAGCACTATCAGATCGCAGTAGAGTTCTCTATCTGCAACTCTGATTGGTGCGGCACGTAGCATTTGGGTAGAGGGCATCACCTCTCCCGAGGGCAATGTAGTTAGAAACTTGCAATCTAGTTCTTGCAGTGGCATCTCATATCTCGTGGCATATAGCATAGAAATAAAGGAATGCGTTGCTCCAGTGTCAAATAATGCAGTAGCAGGATGACTGTAAATAATTATCTGACCTGTGACAACGGTAGAGGCAGTCGCCACGTCTTCCTTTGTAAGCGAGAAAACCCGGGCGTCTGTTGTAGCAGGCGGGGCTTCTAATAGCCCCTGATAAATAGGAGTACCATCGATCGCAGCCTGCATATGGTGAAGCTGGGGAGGAGCACCTTTGTGCTGAATATACTGCTGCTGAGGTGCCTTAGCGGCAGTAGGACACTCTCTGGCAAAGTGTCCTTCCTTCCCGCAAGTATAACATCTTTTGGCACCCCAATAGCATGCCCCAAGGTGCATCTTCCCACAGGTGGCACAAGGAGGGTGCTTAGGCTTCTTGCCTTTCTGATCACCATTAGACTTGTTCCATGGCCTTCTTTTCCCATTGTGGTTCTTCTTCCAGTGGGGGTTGGTGTTCTGAGTCTTTTGATTTCCTGACTGACTCTGATTCTGTGTACTGACTGGGGTCTGCTTTTGCTGGCTGATATTCTTCAGATAGTGCTCAGCATTCAAGGCACCACTGACTAGCTCTTCTGCAGTCTGTGGCCTATGAACGCCACCAGCTACACTCAGAGCAATGTCGGGCCTAAGCATTCTTAGCATTAATCTGACCCTTTCCTTTTCAGTACTAACCAACTCAGGACACAATCGTGCCAGTCGGTTAAATTTCTGGACGGCCTCGTTGACAGAGAGATTCCCCTGTCGGAATTCGGTGAACTCATCGAAATGTCTATTGGTCACCCTCATATGAAAGAACTCCTCCAGAAATTCAGACTCAAAATCCTTCCATTTCATCTGGTCCACTGGTCTTCTGGCCTTCACCCGTTCCCACCACATCCGAGCATCGCCGGAGAGGCAAAACGAGACACACTTGACCTTCTCGTGTTCCGGCCAGTCAAGAAGTTCTACAGTGCTTCCCACTGTTTTGAGCCAGGACTGGGCGTCCCACGGCTCGCAGATGCCGGAGAACTTATCCGGCTTCAGTCGTTGCCACTGTATCAAATAGGCCTCTTGTCGGACTGCTCTGGCCATAGTGTCCGAGGGTGCCTGTGCAGTCGGAGGCTCAGTGGTTACGGCGTTCTGACTTCCCGCAGGAGTGGCAGTGTTAATCTGCTGGGTCATCAGAGTGGTTATCATCTGCTGCTGCTCAGTGACCTGACGCTGCAGCTCAGTGATCACCTGCATCAGATCAGGTGGGGGTGCTGTCTCGTTACCCCTAGTTCTACGCCCTCTAGTCATATCTATTAACAGTAAATAGATAGATATAAGCCTTAACACCACTTTGTTAGGCAAGCATCAATCATCTCATATAGTAGTACTGTACATGAAATAAAGTAAAGCGAGTTAGGATTTCTTACTTGGAAGCGGCAGAAGGAAGCTTGATGTGTGTGTGATGGAGGGGAAATCTGCTCTGATACCAACTTGTAACGCCCGTCCTTATATCTACCCTTAAGGCGGGGTTACGGTCCATACATTCATATCATTAATCAAATAAAGCATGTATATTCCAGAACTAAATAGTTACATTACATGTAGTGTAGTAAGCATGCTTATTAAGGATTAATTCACCAAGCAAGATTTTTCATTTCTTTTATATCTACATGCATTTACAACCTAATCGGAAAATCATTTAACACACACTATAGCATGGAATCCTAAGTAAGAATATAGCATGAGTTGTCTAGTCTTAGATACATGTCAAAGAAACATTCAAAGGAACAGACATAGGAAATCTACAGCATTTCACCTAATACGCATGCAATAAGATTTAAATACTATTTATCTAGCATGACATAGGTTTCATGTCACTAACTTAGTCATCACATATTCAGAGTATAACAATACAATTCCATAGGGAAGCAGTTTAGATTCTAGATAAAACAAGGTAGATAGAATCTTTTATTCTTTCCCGAGCCATCACCACACACATCCTCCAACCTTCCCTCTGCCTCTTCCTTTAGTTCGAGTATTTCTTACCGCTATCTGCAGCATAAGAAAAATAACAGGAACTAGTAAGCAAAACATGCTTAGTAAGAATCCGGGCCTACTCGCAAAACCATATCGATACATCATATCATGTACACAGTAATCAAGATAGAACAAGATTATAAGCCTCATAAGCATCTCATCAAAGCATCATGCATCATAAGCATCTCATCAAGCATCATGCATCATAAGCATCTCATCAAGCATCATGCATCATAAGCATCTCATCAAGCATCATGCATCATAAGCATCTCATCAAGCATCATGCATCATAAGCATCTCATCAAGCGTCATGAACATCACATCAAATATCTCTAAGTACTTTACAGAACAAGATCATCACATAATGAGAAAACAATATGTTTTTCAAAAAGTTCCATAATGGTAAGTACTTCAAAATAACATATCATCATCCAGGGCCCAGTTGTCGTACCACATCATCATGCGCGTTCCCTAATAAATTGGGGTAGCGAGCCACCAATCTAATTAGAGCAGGACCCTTCCGTCCTACCAATGCCATGACCCTTCCGTACATGCTCATTGGATTTGTTTAACGACCCCCTTCCGAGTCGGGTAGACAACTTTCCAAAGTAAAGTAATTTATCATGCAATTACTCATATAAGTATATGCCTAAAGGTACTCTTTAATCACTTCTCAAAGGGACACACCACGCATTCGGGTGCTCTTGATCCCCTAGGGACACACCACGCATTCGGGTGCTCTTGATCCCAGTTTTAATAGAGTATCCCTTTAAAGCATATTATCAACCACATCATGCTCATATCATCAAGGTGCCCCATGGGCTACAAGGCATATTTTTACATCCAACAAAATAAGTCACATAAATTATACACATATCACATATGTATTAGCATGCTTCATGGTCTCATTAGGTACTTCCCAACCCTAGAACAAGGGTTGGCCGAAATATACGAATAAAGAATTTGGTTTTCCCACCAAGCATTCATACAAACACCTCTAGTATATTTCATGTTAACAATTTAACCATGGTTTAACCCTCAAGTGAGATTAGCATCCACTAACCCAATTTCCTAGGTCTTGGCCGAAACCTACACAAGGGGTAAACCCTAGAATTTGTACATAACATCATTAAGAAAACACCTACACATATACCTTAAAGTTTAAGGGATATAATCATGTAACAAAAGGAACCAAGGCCTCCTCTCAAGGGGGTGGCCGAAAGTTGTAGGGGCCTAAACCCTATTTTTTTGTCCTTCCAAAAATTTGGAAACAACACCTATATGTATAAAATCCCTAGGGGTACTAGCATGCATCAAGGTGTGATTAAAATCCTCCTCTTGGACCTTTTTCCTAGGGTGGCCGAAAGTCCTCTAAAGAGAACTCCCCTTTTTCCAAAACAAGAACACAAGGAAATCATGCATAAACCATTATACTGCAGGCGAGAGGATTCTTACATCCTAGCGCTGGAATTTCGCCTTCTCTTAGTTGTAGGGTACCCCACACTTGAAGGGTATGCGAAGATCCTTTTTCTTCAAATCTTTCCTCTAAGACTCCTTGGTCTTGGTAGAATGAGATGGTACTTGGCTTCCCTTCCTTGCACTTGCCCTAGGGTTAGAACCCTTAGGTATTGGTTTCGAAAATGGCAAAGGGGAGAGAGGGGTTTTCGGCAAGAAGAAGAAAGGAGGAAGAAAGAGTGAGTAACTTCCTCTAACTTCCTTCTCTTTATCCTATTTATACACCTCTTGTGAAGAAGCATGTCTCTTCACTCTTACACACTTAACAAGCATGTTCCTTTCTCCTTCTACATGAAATATTGCTTGGTTCATTGGTTATGACATGGTGAGTGCAACTAGGAGGTCCAAGGTTCAATCCTTGCTTCCTCCACTTTGCACTTTCTTTTTAACACCATTCATTTCCAAGCCCAATAAACCAAGCCCATCATGAAATTTCATAATATGAATAATATTGTATGAATTCAGAATATTTCATAATATCCCAAAAATATTATTTCATAATATTTTTAATATTCCATATTCATGAATATAATATTTCATGCTAATATTTCATGATAATAATATCTCATGAATATAATATTTCATGCATATAATATTTCATAGCATGTGATTGCATGAAATTCATATCATTTCCTTATAATCATTTTCATACATTGTCATGATTTTACATTGACAAATTTGGGGTGTTACAGCTCAATTGGTACTAGGATTCAGGAACTATTGTACTTGTCCTGGAGGTCAAGGGTTCGAATCCTAGGGAAGGCAAAAACCCACTGCCAGGGGTGGGAAGACCGTAGGGTCGCCGGCCTAGAGGGTTGCCTGCGGGGACCATAGAGGCGGGGCCGCTACAGCAGCCATGTGTCCAACTGGTAAAGTGAAGGCACAGGGTGCGCCCTGAGTCGGGGGTTAGTTGAGTGATTGTCGTCTGACTCAGTCTTTGTGATGACATAGGAGCGTGGGTCGCCACGCGTCTAGCTATGGTGCATGGCCTAGAGCTAGGTCGGGGAGCGACCAGGGCGCGTGAGCAGCTACGCGCTTGCCTGAGTTAGGAGGGGTCGGTGGTCGCCTGACCGACCTTATTCGTGGCTAGCTGAACCGGGTTCCGAGGTTTCCCGAGCTAGGGAACTCTCTCGATGATATCTTTGCTGACCTGTCTACTAAACCTTTCTGGCGCCAGGCTGGCTGACTGGCCCGGCCTGTGAACCTACCCGTAGGCAAGGCCGGGATCATAAGCGTCCCCCTCGAGTCTAGTCGAAGGAGGTGGCGAGTCCGACTTACTAAGCTATCCCCCGCTGAAGTAAGCCTGGTGCGCCGGGACATCCTGGTCCCCTTTCGGGGCCTTTTGGCGAACTTGTCACTGCCCAGGGATCCCGGTCGGTGATGGACCCAAATGAGCTGTCACGAATGTGAGTCTCAAATTTAGATATTTATAAAGCTGGAAACCCTTTTTGCAATCAAAGAATAAAAGCGTAGTAAAGGGGCCACAGGTCGTATTTTTCCAAGGGCTAGTTCAAGTCGTTCGATGCGTGCTCGAGTTTATGTGTCGTTGATATTTTTGGGTTTTCAAACAAAATCTGGTTTTTGGTTTCGATTCGAAATGGAGAAGTAATGAGAAGTAAGGAAAACTTAACTAAGTGACTTAAACTAGGTAATGGTAGCTAAGGAACTTAACCAATAAGAGACCTAATCAAACAATTTCACTTAATCAAATCTGGAAATACAACCTGATATTAATTGCAAGTCATAAACAAAGCAAATGAATTTAAACAAGACTGAGCAATCTAAAACTAATCAATTCAATGCGCTGCCGAAAACTAAATTGACACTAAATGCAAGCAACCAAAGTAAGATTCATATGCAAGAATGAGAATGGAATTCAGAAACTATTGGATGTAAAATAAGCTACCGTCCAACACCTTATCACATTCACAATCTCATTTAACTTGATACCGAACTGGTTTTTGATACAAAATGGATAAAGTAAAGCAACTTGATACAAAGGAATTGAGTCTTATGCGCCTAGAATTGATGCTAAAATGCAGCACTAAAACTTTCAAATTCAGATATGCAACTAGTTACTCAGCTTGAAAAAGGTAGGCTATCATTTAAATGAAACTCAAGTCTGAAGAAGGAAGTTCAGAAGTGAAGTGCAAAACAATGCAAAAAAAACAAGAAAATGCAGGGACATTACAGAATTTCAGAAAACACTTCAACTGCAAAACAAACATAACAAAGCAAGCTTGATTCAAATGTTCCATCCATTGTTCAGATAAGAAATAGGGAAACTAAGGTTTACTTGACTCAAAATTCAGAAGATACAGCTGAAAAGAAACTTGCAGACTTGAGCTGAAATTGCAGAAATTGAGTTGGCACACAATCTGAAATTTGCATGCAATAATTGGAACTAATTGCAATATAAACAAAAGTGAAATGAAGTTAAATGCAGTTAAATTGGCACACAATCTCAATTCAAAAGAACTAAGTGAAATGCAGGTAAACAAAAGTGATACGCAGGAAGAAAACTTGATACGCAGGAAAAAAACTGATCAAACTGCAGTAACCCTGATACGCACAGCTGAAAAAAATTCAGAAATGGACTAAGCATGAAATAAACAAAAATTTAGGACGATTGTTCACTAGACAAGTTTCCTATTTAACTACTTGCAGAATAAAATGAAATTAAAGCTGAAACAACTCAAGATAAAGAACTTAAGCAACTGATTTGAATACAAATACAGAAATGAAGAGAAGAGTTGACATTACAGCTACCAACAACAGAAATTTCATTAAAAAACTAATCTCGATCCTTCACTTGTATCAAGACCTCCTTGTTCATCACACAAAGGCAAGCCAAGAACCCCTTCAACTCACAAATCAATGGGAAATTGGCTTCACTGTCGAATCTGCTCCTAGATTGCACTCAGCTGGAATTATCCAATCGATCTCCACGATCTCGCAATTCCGAGGTGTGATGATGACTTGAAGATGATCAAAGCTTACCAGAGGACCCTCCAGTAAGCTCTAATGGAAGAAAACGGCACGCGATCGCAATGAAACCGATCAGATCACAGAAGTTGCTGAAACCCTCACGCAACTCTGCTCCAAGGCAATTCTGAGCTTGAATCTCCACTGAAGCCTTCTCCCAAGGATCCAGATCCTGCTCCATGATCGTGATTGAGTTGGCCACGCCTTCACTGAAGAAAATCGCAAGGAAAATGAAGAACTGATGAAGGAAAAACTCGAAGAACTCTACTGGCTGGCGAAGACGCGACGTTCAGATCTAAACAGGGGAGTAGTTTAAGTAGTTAAAGCAGTGGATGACCCAGATCATTCAGCGCTCATCCAACGGTTGATCTTCGTCCGATTTGACTCAAATTTTCCACATCTTGATCAGAGGTCAGGATCATCCTCGGGGTAGCTCGGATCTGCCAGATCTCCAACGGATGGTTCAGATCACCTTGATCTTTGAATGGATGGTCTAGATCCCTCTGATCGTGATCCAACGGCTAGATGATCTCCGATTGGGTTGAAACCTTCAGATCTTGATCTGATCGCTTGACTAGACTTAATCCCAGCTCGGATTGATCAGAAGTTCTCAGATGGTCTAGATCTAACCGTTCTTGCATCGGACGGTCCATATTAGTTAACACTTGATTACTTGATCCAGTCCACTTTGACTCAACTTTGACCCAACATGACCTAGGTCCCTGATCATTTGAAGCCTACAAAAGTAGATCAAAAATTTAGTGACAAAACAACTCAAATATATCAAAATTTGCAATTAGGTCCAAAAAGAGTATAAATCCTAAAACCTAGGGTAAATCCACAATTACACAAGTAAAATATGGGTCAAACACGGATTTAAGTATATAAAATGATCAATAAAATGACACTTATCAGTCGGCCGACGATGTCACGTCATTTGTCTTTTTCTCTCCTGCTGTTCGGTATCTCCAAGCAGGTCGAAATCTTCGACATTAATGTCCTTGGCTGAGGATTGTTCCACGTGTTCCCTCTCCATTTTTCCTCGAACAGCGAGGTGCTCGCCGTTTGAAGAACGAAGTTGGGCACGAGATGCTTCGTTCCCTGGGCCCCTCTGGGCTTGATCGGATGGTCGTTGCTGTCCGCCGCCTTTGCTATGGCCCACCATCAGGCGATTTTAATAGACCATGCGGCTGTATGAACATGCTTTTACCACCACCTCTTCCTCTTTCGCACGGGTGTACTGCGTTTCTACCTCCAGTTAGGGTTACGGTGAAACCTCTGGTCCCCGCTTTCTTCTCCGGCGACCCCTTTACTGGCTAGGCTTCCTTCCTTACTTTGTTTCGTATGGCCTCTTCGTCCCGCGACCCGGATCCTTGGTATGTCACTGCCAGGTCTACCCTCGACCACTGCGACCTCGCTGCCATCAAGACTGAATTCCACATTCCATCCGACCATGACGTCTTGCTGCCTGCTCCTTTTGATCAACCTGCCAAACCTCCGGAGCACTATATTACCTTGTCTCGAGATCACTTGCAGGCGGGACTACGCTTCCCGATCCATCCTTTCATTGTCACTGTCTGTCGTTACCTTCGTCTCAATCTTTCCCAATTAACTCCTAACTCGATCCGCTTCCTTTGTGGATTCACTATTATCTTCCAACTGTATCGGAATATTCCCCCACAAGACGATCTCTTTCACTACTTTTTCTATCTGAAAAGGCAAGAGTGGGGCGAGTTCTTCTTCCAAGCCCTTCCTTCATATCCGCCCTTCCATCTTCCGGCAAGGGTTGGAAGGATAGATATTTTTACATTCAACCCGTCACGTTCCCGACCTGGCCGGTCAGCTTTCGGCGAGACATTTCCCGGCTGCCTCCTCGCCATACAGACTCTCAGAAATTCTCTACGTTCGAGAGTGCTCTCTCCGTGCTCGGTGGTCGACACTTCTCTATCGTGCCACTATTGTGTGAGCCCATCCTGTCCGCGTTCGGGCTTAGTCCTGCGCCGTTTATTCGGCTTGTGTCTCTTGGTAAGCATTCTTTTCTTCTTTCTTGCTTCCTTACGACCCTTGACCATTGTTTGTTCGGTAGTCGAGATGATGTACTCGGCTACCCCCGAGGAGGGTTATGGACTGAGATATGAGGAAATGGAGGAGCGTATCCAAGAGCTGCTGGAGGAGCGAGAGGTGCTCGTCACGGGACAATGGGTCGAGTAGCTTGCGGAACCTGAGGTGACTCTCTCTGGCTCTAGGTCACCTGCCCTAGAGTCTGAAGATGAGGGAACCCCTAGGTCGAGCTCCGCGGATACTTGACCTCTAAGTCGTTCATTGCGCCGCCCCAGTGGTGATGATCCCGTTGATAACTAGCATTTTATGACATTATATTTACTCATTTACTTAGCATTTTTTATCCTCTCGTACGTTTAAATCACGTTTATATCATATTTTACGATTAGGATTTATTTTTGGAGCTCATTATAATTTCCTCTAAATTGTGGCATTATTTCATGATTTTTGTAGGGAATTAAAGACGAACCTTGGACCAAGGCTTGGATCAAATTAATTGGACCCAATGCTAGTGTTGAGGAGCTTGGTTCAATTTAAGCATGGTCTAATTTGAAGGCTTGGTTCAATTCAAATAAAGAGGGTTTATTTCATCCAACCCAATTTGGATCCAAGAAGAGGAAAGCTTTAACCCATCCAAAAGCCCATCAACATCATCCAATCCTTAAGCCCAATTTCAACCCTTATTGGATTCGGATCTAAATTTTCTTACTCCTACCCTCAACCCAAAATCCAAGAACCCAATAAGAAACCCTTCCCTTCACTTCCCTCCTCCATCGCACAAAGGGGAGAACCGGAAGCCGCCCCTCTCTTCCACCTTCGCCATCTACTCCACCAAGGTCGGCGATCCACCTCTTCACAGCCGCCGGCCGGAGCACCCTCACCATCTTCTCCACCTCTTCACATCCACTCAACTCCATCTCTTCTTCTCCACCACCTCCGGCCGGCAATCTCTCTTCAATCTCGTCTCTTCTATCCACCCCATCTCACGCCAACACAATCGATGCTTCATCAAGCCTCCCCATCCCTTCTCCTTCAATACCCGGCGCCGGCCGGTCATCTCCTTTTCTCCTCTTCCGGTTAGAAGTGGAGGATCTGAAGCCTTCCCTTTCTCTCTCCCTTCATCCAAATTTTCGGCAGCTCCTTCATCCGTGCTCGGCCCGGAAGCTCCTTCCATTTGCCATCCGCAACTTAGCAGCTGCATGAGAAGCTCTAGCCATCCTTGCAACTTAATTCTTGCTTGTTGTTTGTTTTTAGAGTTGGATGTTTGTGTTAATTGATGAATGCTTGTATTGAGCTTGATTCCCCATGTTTGGATTGCACATACTTTGATTAAATTCTTTCATGCATACCATGTGTTTGATGAATTGTCTCTTCCATTAGGTAGATTCTAGTTTTGCATTAACTTTAGTTTAGATTCTTGCAATGTTTTGTTAGTTTGATTGCTTTATATTCTCTTATGGTTATGTCTTTCGGTTGTATGCAATTAGGTTAGATTAGGTTAAGTTTCATTAATGCTCTATTTCCTTAAATGCTTCCTTTACGTTGCCTTTCGTTTCCTTGTCAAGTGTAGTTATGTTAAATTAGATTTTCTTTACTTGTATTGTCTTGCATTAATTAATATTATATTTCATACTTGCTTTGCTGTTTTATTTCATAGTCTTAGCTTTCAAATCCAAACCCCCAGTTTAATATCAAAAATCCAAAAGCAATAACTTGGAATCCTAAGATTATTAATCTATCATTACATTCCTTAAGAGAGACGACTAGAGTTACTCTATACTACATTAGTTTAGAGGAGTTCGACACTTTAATTGTATTTGTACTCGTGGTACGACACACGGGGACTACATCACCCGTGCCTGACTCAGCCAACCCCCTAGAAGCCTCTTCTAGTCGACCCAGCAAAAGGCAATGGGGCAAAGTGCCGATGGCTGACCTCCTAGCATTGCCACCCCCTTCTCCTATAGCGCTACCGGTGGAGCTAGCGGTGATCCCTCCGGCGGAGGTGTCCCCGCCCCGGCCGGAAGGACCTACAGGCGAAGGCTTGCTGCACATTTTACCGCCTTTGCTATCTGACCGACTTATGAGCATGGCGGTACCATGTGGCACTGCCTCCATACGGTCGAGTGATGTTCGGTTATATGGTACGGTGGCAGATAGATTTATGGCCGGCTTGCGATCGGGTGGCTCGGTTGGTCCCAGCGCCTGGCGGATGACTTCATGGCCACAGCTACTCAGGTATGTGTTTACCAGTTGTTGCGTGTCCTACTTTTCTTCCCACCGTAGTGTCACCGAATCTTTTCGCAGGCTTGGGCCCAAGGTTATAGCGTGTGTGTATCCATGCTGAACCATGCCAAGGCACGGTACCATGCCGAGCAGCGTGCGGAAGACCTTGAAGCCCAGCTTTGGCATACCCAGCTGGTTTCTGACAATGACTCGCTGAACAGCTTGAGGGCGGAAGTTATAAGCCTTTAGGACTTACTGCGTCAGACTCAAGAGGAGTTGAAGATTTCCAAAGCCCAGATTGTTTCGGCTGATGCCGAGGTGGTTCTGGCGCAAGCCCGAGTGGTCCTGGCTGACTTGCTTCGCAATCACACACGCAAGGAGGGGCTGCTAGCGGACCTTCTGGGCACCAGGGCCAATCTCCGTTGGGCCAGCGAGGCTATCCCCCCATTACGAGAGCAACTGGTGGCCCAGGAGCGGGAAGTTGGCTCGTTGCGGGACCAACTACGGGATTTGCACGGCCACCAGGCGTCCTAGGATGCAGCTCGGGCGGAGTTGGAAGAGCTGCGTAAGCGACAAGCGTCCTGGGACGCGGTTCAGGCTGAGCTGGCGGAGCTTCGCTCCTACAAGGAAGCGGAAGCTGACCGATTGGAGGCTCATTGGCTTGAGTGCATCAACACCAAGGCCCATACTGACGAGATCTCCCAGCGATTTCTGGATGTGATGATGCACCAAGAGGTTAGCATCGTTCGACAACACAAACTTGGCGGATACCTACCTCCTGATATGCCTCCCACAGCCGTTTGGCTTCAGGACATGTGCAAAGACCTACCCGACATAACCAAAGAGCCTTTTAAGTGAGGGCCGGGCCTTTTGTCTTTCTCCTTTTTGCATGTAGAGGGGTGATTGACCCCTGATTATGTAACATCCTTGCTTGGTTAAATGAAATATTTCCTTTTCACTCGGGCTTCTCGCCCCTGCTCTTATTTGCCAAGTGTTAATGATCCAAGTGAGTGTTGCTTGAGCACTTGGCTCAAGAGACACCTCTTCCGCGTAAGCTACTGAGACGAGAGGTTAAGGACCGATAACCTCCAAAGGCTGAATGCGCAGAAAGGAATGCGCCCGACCTGCCGGGCCTTACGAGTGCTCGAGCAGTACGCTCGTGAATGGAAACTACATGCTGTAGGTCTCTCGGGCCAACCGACTGGGAGCTGGGCCACCATTTGAGGTAATATCCTAAGCCTGTTTACTGCCTAGCCCTCTCAAGGGATAAGTTTTTTTTATCGAATAGTGCTCGGGGAGCGTGGGTTGCCACACATCCGATGTTGTCCCGCTTGGGGAGATTTAGCCGCTTGGTCAAGTCGGAACACGGGGAGCGTGGACCGCCATGCGTCCGACCGGGACCCGGCCCAAGGGATTAACGGGAGCTGGCCCGTGTGAAGTTGGTCGCTTGGCCGAGTGGACTTCGAGGAGCGTGGGTCGCCACGCGTCCGATCGGGACCTGGACCAAGGGATTAGCGGGATCTGGCCCGTGTGCATTTGGCCGCTTGGCCGAGTGGACTCCGGGGAGTGTGGGCCACCACGCGTCCGCCTGGGCCTCGGACCAAGGGATTAGTGGGATCTGGCCCGTGTGCATTTGGCCGCTTGGCCGAGTGGACTTCGGGGAGCGTGGGCCGCCACGTGTCCGCCGGGGCCTCGGACCAAGGGATTAGCGGGAGCTGGCCCGTGTGGAGTTGGTGTCAGACTAACTTCCTTTTTGTTTAAGCTGCCTGACTGACAACTTATCTGTCTTCTCTCTTGCTGGAGGGATGTGCTAATTGACAGGGGCGGTGTCTGAGCTCATTGGTCTCCCAGGCACCGAAGCGTCAGTCGTCCGTCTTGATTGCCTAGGGTATCGAAACGCCCGTTTGCCGGACCCACCTTTGTTTTATCGCACCCCCTTGCTTCTTCGTCGACTCCATCGTAGGGTCCTGAGGAGCGCTTTCTTCGTAACCCTTTTCCCGACGGCTAGGATTAGCTGCCCTCTTCTATATAGGGCACTCATGATTATCTTCTTGGTCGCTTTCGTTCTCCCCTCCACGACCATCTCCTTCGGTGTCTTGATATCTTTTCCGAAATGTTGCGTGACTCTTTGGTAGCGAGGGCAGCAGCGAAGGAGGATGCGTTTACGGCGGCAATGGCGGCTATGCATTTACGGCGGCTCCGTCGGCCACTCCAGCCTCTCCTTCATCGACAGTAAACCCTTCCAACGTTTCCTCTGCAAGTAAGGGTAAGGCGCCAGAGGAGGCGCCGCCGGATTCCGAGGTTGAGATTTTGGACGCGGATCCTTTTCCCTTGGAGACCAGGCGCCATCGGAACCAACCGGGTGACCGCTCGCCTCCCTTCGGGACCACGACCACCTTCTCGCGGAGAACCCCCTCCTCCTCTCCTTCGTCGGGGCTTCCTGCTCTGCCAGTACTTGCACCTGCCGTCTCCGTTCCTTCCACCCCCGTAGATACCCTGCCGGTGCCTCCTTCGATTCAGGCTGCCTCTTCGGGTGTGCGGCCTATGAGCTCTCTTCCTCCCCTTTCGCCGAGGATTCCTATCTCGCCGGTATCTGCACCGGCCATCCCTGCTTCTTCCGCTCCAGGGGTTGCTCGACCGGCGGTCCCTTCTACTCCGGCCGGCTCCTCTGGTGTGCTACCTGCTATCCCCTTTCCTTCTTTCCTTGAGGGGGCTATGGGTCCTGACTCGATACATCTGATCCTGCCTTCGCGGGCAGACCCTAATACCGCCTACGGGGCCCCCGACCCTGAGCCTCTAGGATCGGGTTGAGTAGTCTATCTGCATGCCCCCTTGAGCGACTATCTGTATCAGGGTCTGCGGGCATTTGACCGTCAAGACCCCATCGCCAGAGCCAATGGCCTCATGGCGGATGCTTGTCGGGTATGTTTTCCTAAGAGCTCTCGCTTGCCCCGTTCTTTCCCGGCTAACCTTTCGTTTTCTTGGCAGCTAACCGGTGAAATCCATGACATGGGTGTTTTCCTGGCCGCTCAGACTCGGTCCCTTCATCAATCAGAGTCCCAGAGGGAGGCGTTGGAGGCGCAGCTCTGATGCACACAACCACAACCAGGCGAGGAGGCCTGGAATGCGCTACGGGCTGAGAACGCGACCCTTCATGGGCGTGCCGCTGGCGCCGAGGCGCAGCTTCATGAACATCTAGTGGAGTGGGACTTGGCTCGGGCAACAATTACCCAAATGCGGCAGCAAATCACTCTCCTAGAGCGAAGCGAGCGCTAGGCTTGGACTAAGGAGCTACAGACCCGCTCAGAGTTGGCCAAGGTCTGATGGCTGGCCAGTCGACTGTGACAAGGTCTGAAGGCTGGCCAGTCGACTGGCCATGGTCTGAAGGTTGGCCAGTCGACTGTGACACTATGCGCCGACCTGAAGGCTAAGGAGGAGAAACTAGCCGCCTGCCAAAGTGACCTCTCGCGAGTGTGCAAGCGTCACGCGGCTTTGGAGGCTAAGTTGAAGGCGACCGGCCAAGAACAGGAGAAGACGCAGGGTCGGACCCCTTCTCATTCTTCTGCGCCTAAGCCATAGTTTCGCACTGGTTTTTTCTATTTTCTCCTGTAAGAGGAGGCTAAGTTGTCTTTCGTGAATACCACTTTCTCTTTTCGTTGTCTTCGTTCTTGCATACTCCTGTCCATGTGTGTTTGGCGCTGGCGCATGAGCGACCCGAATGGGGGGAGGTGTGCTCGACCGCCTTTCCCCGGCGGTCGAGCGCCCCCACCGTCAGGGTCGTTGAGTAATAGTTGCTTGGGTCGTTCGAGCACTTAAGATTCTGTGAGTAGATAGTGCTCCCTCAGTGTTCCCTGCTTGGGCGAGCACGGAGGAGATCCTAAGTCCGCGGTGGTCTCATAAACCATCCGGGAGTTGCCTGATGCGAGCTCTGTTAAGGAGTTAAGTTATCATAGTCACGGAGACTTAGTTGCCCTTAGCCTGTATGCGGGTCCGTAGTACGACGCTTGGTTTAGACAACACCCCTGAATCGAGGCCCAATTTTGGAGCTGGTCTTGCCCCCGCTTTGCCCGCGAGGCAAGAGTCAGAATGCTCGATTGAGGTTTCAGTGAGCAGGGATCGTCATGCGCCAGGCCAGGAGCCGGCTCAAGGGTAGGGTTCGCACTGAGCGAGAATATAGCCATCCGGTCGGGGGGTCTCCCCGGAAGCGTGGGTCGACACTCGTCCGGCTGAGAGCTGATCCGAGGGAGAGGCTCGCAAGGGCGAGAATGTAGCGGCCCGGTCGGGGGACCTCCTAGGGAGCGTGGGCTGTCACGCGTCCGGCTGAGAGCCGATCCGAGGGTTCCGAGGCTTCCCGGTCGTCGGAGACATCTCAGGGAGCGTGGATCGCCATGCGTCGCCTGAGAGCCGCGCCGAGGCTTCTCGGTCGTCGGAGACATCTCAGGGAGAGTGGATCGCCACGCGTCGCCTGAGAGCCGCGCCGAGGGATAATGAGAATGCACCTCGATTTGTAATTCGCGTGCATCGAGCTGCTAGCTTACTCTGGAGAAGATTGGGACTTTCCTTTGACACGTACAGATTGCCAGGTATATCTTTCTACTGGCTCAGAAGGAGAGAGCCCCCTTGGACTGACTTGCACAAGGTCCCACATGCTCCTTTTCCCCCGCTCTCCCCTGTTTGGCCTATCCTTATTTGGTAAGCGACAGATGCTTCCCTTGGTTGGGGTTTGCCACGTGAGTGTTGACCGCGAGGCGCGGGTGGAAGGAAGGGGCACTCATACTCGTAGGGAGTGATCGAGACCCGATGTGGCTCCTCCATCTTCGCTTCCGATCAGGCTGCTGGTGTCCCTCCTTTTAACCGTCTCTGTCTCACAGAAATTCTGAATTGATAGCATCGATCGTTCGGAAATTAAGCCAAATAGAAATCAATATCATCATTCATAAATCATTTATATTAATTAACCAAGCAAATTAAGAACGGAGTGCAAAATACACAATTTAACTGTCTTGATAAAAATATATACAAATTGAGGCACGCAGCTGAGTCATAATCAACTGTCTTGGTGCAAATACAATCAGTTAAACTGTTTGCAACTGCATGCATGATTACGCATGCATGCATCTTAGTATATGATTCAATCGAGATTTTAAATTATAGTATAAGGGAGGGATTTAATTATATACATCCAGCACAGTTTGGGTCTGAAACATATATAGCTAGGAAAGCAATCACAATCGCGCGGTATGAGTTATTCTAACTGCAAGATTTGACTTTGTGGTGTGTTTTGGAAGACAACAGCGTGGAAGGTGCCGATAGTGCGAACTTGCTTTTAGATTGAGGGAGCATGACTAAGATTGAGATCAGAAAATAAGATTTTCAAAGAGAAATGTTAGGATGATGTCGAGAGATGTCTCGGCGATGCCACTCCGATACTTAAATCAGAAATAAAATTTTAAAAGATTTTGGGGTAAAAAGAAATAAGAGTTTAGAAGATCACGTGTCTCCTTTCCAGGATCCTTGGACTCCTTTTATACTCTTCTACCGTGATTCTTCATTTTTCATCATTAATGATATTAATGGCGTCTTCTTTATGACCACAATTATTGTCAATTATTAGAGACTATTATTGAGACTGATAGGGTTGAATAGCCCGGGGCAAATATGGGGGATGAAGAAGCTACGTAGCGCGACACATCGGATCGAAGCAACCCAGGCCTCGGGACCCCCCTCCCTTTTTCGATGCGCCCGGGAAGGTCAGCTAGAAGACTCTCCGGGATCACCCTGAGAGGTTGGGCCCCGGGAGCACCTCGGGATCTGCAGCGCTTGCGCTCACCCGGGCCAAAAGACCCCGAGATCACCTCTGGAGGCGGAGCCCCAGTGACGACCGACCTCAAGTACTGCCCCCCCTCCTTGTTTACGGATAAGCATCCCCATTATAAGGAGTCATCACGACCCTTAAAGATCGCAATGGGTCGAAGCATAATAACGACGCAGACCGTTTCAAAAGCTATCGAGTAACCACCGAAAGAGGGAGGCAACGTGGCTCCAATAACGGAGACGTGACACCGAACGAGGGGGACGCCAAGTCCACCTCCATCAGTATAAAAGGTAGTCCAACTCCTCCGGTAAAGGGGTTACGCTCTCTCAACCTTACGTACATTTTTTCCTTTCCCGCTGCCTTTGCTCTCCATCGATATACTGACTTGAGCGTCGGAGTGAACTCCACCGGACCCCTTCCGGCGTATCTCCTAACGCTCGTGTTAATCTCGCAGAGCACGGAGTTCCTCCCCTCTACAGTGACTACCATGCGGGCAGACCCCCGGTGACTGAGCATCATCGTCGACTCCTTCCGGAACAAATTTGGCGTCGTCTGTGGGAAACTAATAAAGCACCTGAAGGAGCAGCGATGGCAGAACCGGAGGGGCAACCCCTTGTCCTTACAAGGGAGGAACTCAATTGCCTAGTGGCCAACGTCATTAAAGAGGCGCTGGAGCAACATCAAGTCGAATAGGCTGCCTCGCAACAAGGGGATCCTACGAGGGAGGAGATCCCCAGAGTCTCTGTCTGGCATTCCTTGTGGGGAGATGGGACGGAGCAGCCCCTGGCCGCCAAAGAGAGTCTCCCGGAGACATTGAGAAGGCCCACTCGGTGGCCTCCAGTTCCCAGAGGCACGGAGAGGGACAGGGAAGGAGGGATGAACCTAAGACCTCTCATAAGGTCCCCTCTACACCTTTCTGATCCGAGATTGTCGAAGACCCCATGCCAAAGTAGTTCCGCGGGCCGGGGATCCCCGATTACGATGGGAAGACAGATCAAGAAGATCACGTCTACAAATTTGAGAATGCTGCACTCCTGCACCAGTATACTGACGGTGTGAAGTGTCGGGTGCTCTTAAACACCCTGTCCGGAGTAGCTCAACGGTGGTTCCAGAGGCTTCCGCAAGGTTCCATCAACTCCTTCGCGGAGTTTCAGACAGCCTTCCTGCACCATTTCGCGAGCAGCCGTCGCTACCAGAAGACGACACTTAATCTATTCGCCCTCAAGCAGAAGCCTAAGGAACCACTCAAGGAATACATCCAGAGGTTCAACCGGGTGGCGCAAGATGTGCCCAATGCAATATCAGAGATACTAGTCAGTGCTTGCACCCAAGGGCTCGCTGAAGGGGACTTCTTCCGATCCCTGGTAAGGAAGCCCCCCGTCAGTTTCGATGATTTGCTGGGACGCTCCGTCAAGCATGTCAATGTGGAAGAAGTACAGTACGCCAGCTGCAAAGATCCTGTCTGTAACGACTCGACCCGTTTGGCGGCCCATTTAGCTCAATTGGTATTCAGGATTCATAAAGAACTAGATTTAACCTTGGGTCTAGGGTTCGAATCATGGGAAGGCAAAAATCCACTGTCCAGGAAGTGGAAAGACCTAGTATGGTAACGGCACGATGGACGGTCGCGGTCGTGAGGGCCGGTAAATGGGCCGCCAAACGGGCCGGGTCGTTATAATAAAAGGTGCCTTTTTATTGTAACGACCCGGCCCGTTTGGCGGCCCATTTACCGGCCCATTTACCGGCCCTAACGACCGTCGTACCATTGTACCGTCGACCGTCGACCGTCGACCATGCCGTTACCATACTAGGTCTTTCCACTTCCTGGGCAGTGGATTTTTGCCTTCCCAGGATTCGAACCCTAGACCCAGGCATAAATCTAGTTCTTTATGAATCCTGAATACCAATTGAGCTACATCATCCCAATTGACCCTTTCCATAAAAAGGTCAATTGGCATCATTCTCGACAACGGATAGAAGCTGCTCAGAGCCGGCAGAAGAGTTATGCGGATGTCCGGCGTAGACCACTAGAATTTAATGTTGGAGATTTGGTGTTCCTCAAAGTGACTCCTATGAAAGGGGTGACGAGATTTGGGAAGAAAGGAAAACTAAGTCCGCGTTATGTGGGACCGTACCTGATCCTGAAAAGAGTCGGCAAGGTGGCATATGAGCTAGAGCTGCCTCAAGAGATGTCGGCTATCCATAACGTGTTCCATGTGTCAATGCTTAAGAAGTGTATTCCAAATACAGAGCAAGTGATCGAGCCACAAATAGTACAAGTTCAGGAGGACCTAAGTTTTGAAAGCCGACCTATCCAGATAATGGATCGGGAAGTCAAAAAGCTAAGGAACAAGGAGGTACCCTTAGTCAAGGTCCTATGGCAAAGTCAACGGTTCGAGGAAGCTACCTGGGAACGCGAGGACGAGATGAGACGCAAGTACCCGGAGCTATTCTAAGTTCGAGGACGAACTTTCCCGAGGTATGGGGGATTGTAACGACTCGAAAAAATTTTCTCAATATTTTCATTAAACTATTGATCATGTCTAGATAGTTTTTTGAGGAATCTAGAAATACTAGTATGAACCTTAGAATAATTATCTAGGATTTTCCCATATAAATTAAGAAGCTAAGTACTAATGGACCTTACATGGGTTTTTCTAGTACCATGGTTATTTGGGGATTTTAGGTAGAATTTAATATAAATAGAAATGTGTTTCAATTAGGAATATTAACATAGTTATGGGTGCATCTTAGGGGGGGGGGCATTGCCGAATATAATAAAAAAATAATAATAAAATAAAAATAAAGTGCATGCACCAATGATTGAACCTTGGACCTAGGGTACCACCATGCATGTACTAACCAATTCACCTAGCAAGGGAGTGCTAGTGGAAAAGGGAAGGGATTTTAGTTGAGGCTAAAGGAAGTGAAGAGTCATTGCATCATGTCTCTTCACTTGCTTCCTTCATCTAGTATATAAGAGAGGGAAATGGAAGAGACAACATAGCACTTAAGCATTTGTCTCTTCTTCCACCAAAAACTCCTTCTTCCTTCTTCTTTCTCCTCCTAGATAAAACCTACAAAGTGGGTTATCCCTTGGAAAAGTTTCACAAAGTGACCACTTCTTCAAGATCTAAGGGCTTTCTACAAGGCTACAAGGGCTAGGGGTAGTCTAAGGTCAAGGAAGTTATCTTTTGGCTTCTCTATTCAAGGTGATAATCAAGATAACCCAAGGTAAGACCCCCTCACCTGTGGTATAATTGTTTCTCTAATGTCTATCATGATTTCGACTTTTGTTTAACATCTAAGTTGAGGAAACCATGAGGTAGGGCCCTTAGGGTTTCGGCCAAGGCTTGATATTGGGCTTAGGGATGATGTAAACTCTCTTTTGTGCACCTCAATGTTTTATTATGATAAGTAAGGTATAGATTATGATTTAGGGAAAGTTTGTGGCACCCTAAAGTCCTCTAGGGTTTCGATCAATATCAATATGTCATGGATAGGATGATATCTAACCCTTCAAGCATGTTTATTATGTTTTCCTATGATTTAATGGATCTTAATTGTGAATGATAGGATAAGTATGTTAATGTTTATGTTCATGTTAAGAATGATGCCATGATAAGTATGTTTATGTTCATGTTAAGAATGACGCCATGATAAGTATGTTTATGTTTATGTTCATGTTAAGAATGATACCATGATAAATAAGTTTATGCTTATATTCATCTTAAGAATGATGCCATGATAAATATGTTTATGTTTATGTTCATGTTAAGAATGATGCCATGATAAGTATATTTATGTCTATGTTCATGTTAAGAATGATGCCATGATAAATATGTTTATGTTTATATTCATGTTAAGAATGATGCCATGATATGTATGTTTATGTTTATGTTCATTTTAAGAATGATGCCATGATAAGTATGTTTATGTTTATGTTCATGTCAAGAATTATGCCATAAGTACAGTTTAAGCATTATGTTTATGTTTATGTGACGTATGAATTTTTGTGGGTAGGAAAGGGTCTTACTAAGCCTACGTGCTTATAGTCTTATTTTTCTTATACCGCAGATCAAGCAAGGGTTACTAAGGGAAGCAGCAGGAGGGACAAGGGCATGTGTGTGGCAGTGACATGACAAAGGATTCTTCTATTTACACTTATCGCATGTCTTGTGTTTGAAATGCCTCCTTTGGTTCTATGCTATACTTATGATAGTTATGCCTAAGAATTAACATACTACCTATGATGCTTAAGGATAAGTTACTTGCTACATATGGTGCTTATGAATAATTTATGGAATGTTTATATCATGATGCTATGTGTAACACCCGCTTTTTTTTTTCTTTGACCACCATAAAGCGGTGTTACGTTAACATACTTAGGGCATGTAGACATCATAACGCAGCGGAAAACTTTAAACTTACACCTACATGCACTTTCTACCATTCCTAGCATCATAACATACTTAGCATCATGTCATACTTAGCATCATGTTATACTTTAGCATTCTGTCATACTTTAGCATCATATCATAGAGTCATAGTCATATTCAAGTACATAGTAGTAAAGGTAAAGTTCTATCATAAGGCAAGCAAACATATGGTCTCTTGGCCAAGTCACTATCACACACATTCTGCAAAGCCCTCCTGCTGCTTCCTTACTGTTCCTTTGCGTGATCTGCGGTATAAGATAATAAAACTATAAGCACACAGGCTTAGTAAGACTCTTTCCTACTCACTAAAACCGTCCGTCACTTAATCATAAACATATGAAACATTAGCACTCTTAGCGCTTTACTTAGAACATCATCCTTAGCATCACTTAGCATTCATTTGACATGTCATGGACATAGCTTCACCCCATTCATAGCATGGCATAAACATAACCATAAACATTCGGGTATGGCATAATTATTGACATAACATAAACATCGTAAACAATCATAGCATGGCATAATACTTGATATAGACATAAATAAAATCATGGCATAAATCTAATTACAATCATGGCATCCCATACTAGCATGAGCATGAACAAAATAATGGCATTCTAACGTAACATAAACATAATTAAACCATGGCATCCTAAACTATCATAAACATAAGTAAAGCATGGCATTCTAAACTAGCATAAAATCATGGTATCCTAAACTATCATAAACATAATTAAAGCATGGCATTCTAAACTAGCATCAAATCATGGCATAAACATAAATAACATCATGGCATAAACCTAAATAATATCATGGCATAAGCTTAAATAATATCATGGCATAAACATAAACAAAATCATGGCATAAACATAAATAAAATCATGGCATAAACATAAAGGCATAAACATAAATAAAATCATGGCATAAACATAAATAAAATCATGGCATAAACATAAATAAAATCATGGCATAAACATAAATAAAATCATGGCATGAACATATCTTCATAATATACTTTTCGTAAACATACTTTTCATAACATAATGCATAGCATAAATGGATGCATGTAGCAACTGTGCATATATATATATAAGGATGCTTAATCTTGAAAACATGCTTTTAAATACTTGAACATAATCATAACATGCATTGGGCCCTGGCTTGTACCACATTCATTCATCATATGCGCGCATCCCTAAGTAAATACGAGGTAGCTAATCTCGACCTACTAGGGTAAGGACAGCTTCATCGGTAGTCCCGAACTGTAAGGACAGCATCATCGGTAGTCCCGAACCGTGGACAGCATCATCGGTAGTCCAAAATCGTGGACCTTACTTAGGTCCGGTACAAGCCCATAAAATAAAATAAATGCTTTCATATGCTTCTTCATTCATCATCATTCATAGCATATTCATTCGTTCATCATTCTTTCATCATCATTATGCCTTAAAGGCATCATCATGCATAGCATATTCATTCATTCATCATACTTAGCCTTCATTCATCGTTTCCATTATTAGACATGGCATAGGTACACATCATTCATATAGTATGACATACACACACAAGCATGACATACATTCATATCATTCATAAGACATGGCATACATACATATCATTCATACATCATGTCATACATACATATCATTCCTAAATCATGGCATATGTCTAAACATTCTATGACCTAACGTATATTTCATGACATATAAGCTATAGGTTTAGTTAACATGGTATTCCTTCACCTTACTTAAGCATACCTCCTAATTACCTATACCCTAAGGTACTCTAGGGTACCCTAAGGTACTCTAGGTTACCCCAAAAATTTCCAAAAATTATACATAACTTCTAAACATCACAAGGGAACATTAAATAACATTATCATTATTTTTAACATATTTTTAGACCTTTAAAACATGCTGGCCGAAACCCTTGAACTTAAAGTTCTGGGTTTTGCTTCCTTCATGTTGGCCGAAACTCTAGGGTGTCCTAGAGTACTCCAAAAATTCCCAAAAATTTTACTTAACTTCTAAACATCATAAGGGAACACTAAATAACATTATCATGATTTTTAACATATTTTTAGACCTTTAAAACATGCTGGCCGAAACCCTTGAACTTAAAGTTCTGGGTTTTGCTTCCTTCATGTTGGCCGAAACTCTAGGGTGTCCTAGGGTACTCTAAAAATTCCCAAAAATTACAGTTAACTTCTAAACATCATAAGGGAACATAAAATAATATTATCATGATTTGTAGCATAATTATGGACCTTTAAAACATGCTGGCCGAAACCTTTGAAACATAGAAACCTGGATTTTGTTTCCCTTCAACATTAAATCCGAAACTAACCCATATATCATGCCAAAAATCCCCAAAAATTTAATTAACTTCTAAACATCATAAGGGAACATCAAATAATATCATCATGATTTTTTAGCATAATTATGGACCTTTAAAACATGCTGGCCGAAACCTTTGAACCATAGAAACCTGGATTTTGTTTCCCTTCAACATTAAATCCGAAACTAACCCATATATCATGCCAAAAATCCCCAAAAATTTCAATTAACTTCTAAACATCATAAGGGAACATCAAATAATATTATCATGATTTTTAGCATAATTATGGACCTTTAAAACATGCTGGCCGAAACCTTTGAACCATAGAAACCTGGATTTTGTTTCCCTTCAACATTAAATCCGAAACTAACCCATATATCATGCCAAAAATCCCCAAAAATTTCAATTAACTTCTAAACATCATAAGGGAACATCAAATAATATTATCATGATTTGTAGCATAATTATGGACCTTTAAAACATGCTGGCCGAAACCTTTGAACCATAGAAACCTGGATTTTGTTTCCTTTCACCATTAAATCCGAAACTCACCCATATATCCAGCCAAAAATCATGGAAAACGTTGGTAACTATTATACCACAGGTGAGGGAGTCTTACCTTAGATTTCTTGATTTTTAGACCTTGGATGGAAAGAAGGAAGAAGACTTGACCACACCTAGCCCTTGGAAACTTGAGAAGACCTTAGATCTTGGAGGATGAGACTTTTTGTGAAGTTTTCTCAAGGGAGAAGTCCTCCTTGAGTGCTCGGCAAGAATGGAGAAGGAAGAGAGGAGCAAATGCACTTGATGGCATGAAGAATGAAACTCCCAAACCCCCTTATTAATCAACCATTAAGGTGGTGAATGAAGAGTTTTCTATGGCCCTTCATCTTCCTCTAGCATTTAACCACCATTCACTTCCTTTCCTCACAAGAATTCCTTGCTAGGTGAGTTGGTTAAAGCATTCATTGGTTGTACAAGAGGTCCAAGGTTCAATCCTTGGCCCATGCACCTTTATTTTTATTTTATTTAATCCTTTTTCTTATTTTCGAAAATTCCTCTTTTATTTCGAAAATTCTCCAAAAATGACCCATAATTTTGCCAATATTCCTAAATAAAATTCTTTTATATTTATATGAATTTTACCCAATTAATACCCATTTTCGGAGCCCATTTAAGGCCCATTAGTACCTAATTCCTCAAATTAAATAGGAAAATTACACTAATACTTACCCATAATCATGCTAATATGTCCAATTAAATCCTATTTATCTTTATACTAATTTCCACCTAAAATCCCCCGATAATTATGGTACTAGCAAGCCCATATAAGGCCCATTAGTGCCCTTTTTCCCAATTTAAATGGGAAAACATGGATTTTCTAGGCCAAAGTTTGTATTATTACCTCTATGTCCTTCGGAGAATTATCTAGACATGCTTAATATTTTAATAAAATATTAAGAGAATTTTCCGGATCGTTACAATCCCCCATACCTCGTGAAAGTTCGTCCTCGAACTTAGAATAACTCCGGGTACTTGCGCCTCATTTCGTCCTCGCGTTTCCAGGTAGCTTCCTCGAACCGCTGGCTTTGCCATAAGATCTTAACCAAGGGTACCTCCTTACTCCTCAGCTTCTTGACCTCTCTATCCAAAATCCGAAGGGGTCTGCTCTCATAACTCAGGTCCTCTTGTATTTGCACTGTCTGCGGCTCGATCACTTGGTCTGTATTCGGGATACACTTTTTAAGCAGGGACACATGGAATACGTTATGGATAGCTGACATCTCTGGAGGTAGCTCCAGCTCGTATGCCACCTTACCAACTCTTTTCAGAATCAGATACGGCCCCACATATCGCGGACTCAGCTTTCCTTTCTTCCCAAATCTTGTCACCCCTTTCATAGGAGCCACTTTGAGGAATACCAAATCCCCAACATTAAATTCCAGGGGTCTACGCCGAACATCGGCATAACTCTTCTGCCGACTCTGAGCAGTTTCTATCCGTTGTCGAATATTCTGTATAGCTTGGGTGGCGCTGTTAATGAGATCCGTTGTGTGCCCCATCTCCTTCTTCTCACCACCCTCATACCAACAGATCGGAGACCTACATCTCCTCCCATACAACGCTTCATAAGGTGCCATTCCGATAGTAGCTTGGTAGCTGTTGTTGTACGCGAATTCTGCTAAACACAAATATCGACACCAGCTTCCCTTGAAATCCAAGGCACACGCTCGCAACATGTCTTCTAGTACTTGATTCACCCGTTCAGTTTGCCCATCAGTTTGAGGGTGAAAGGCGGTACTAAATCGCAATTTAGTGCCGAGAGATTTCTGAACACACTCCCAGAAATGCGAAGTAAAACGTCCATCCCTATCTGAGATGATGGTCTTGGGAACTCCATGCAGCCTGATTACCTCCTTAATATATAACTGAGCCAGTTGCTCAATCGAATAAGTCATCTTGATTGCTAAGAAGTGAGCGGACTTAGTCAATCTGTCCACAATGACCCATATCGCATCATATCCATTTGTAGTTCGGGGAAGTCCTGAAATGAAATCCATTGAGACATCTTCCCATTTCCATTCCGGAATTGGAAGTGGCTGCAGAACTCCTCCGGGACGCTAGTGTTCTGCTTTCACTTGCTGACAGGTCATGCAAGTACTGATATGCTGGGCCACATCCCTCTTCATACCGGACCACCAAAACTTCCCCTTCAGATCCTGATACATCTTGGGGGACCCTGGATGCATCGAGTAAGGGGTTCCGTGAGCTTCTGCCAGTATCTCCTTTCGAAGCTCCGGATCATTAGGAATACATAAACGATCCCTAAGGTAGAGTACTCCCCCTTCGGCGATATGAAAACCATCGCCCTTTCCTTCCAAGATCTCCTGTTTTATTTTCTGCAGACTCCTATCCCCATCTTGTTTTTCCACTATATCCTCGAACAGCAGGGGTGATATTGTCATGGTGGAAAGTCGTCCGGAGATGACCTCGACCCCGAAGTTCATAATTTCTTCTTTGAGTGGTCGGGGTAATCTGGCTATGGACATCAGGGTGGCACTTGACTTCCGACTGAGTGCATCGGCCACCTTGTTTGCCTTCCCTGGATGATAGAGGATCTCGCAGTCATAGTCTTTTACCAACTCAAGCCATCGGCGTTGCCTCATATTCAGATCCTTCTGAGTGAAGAAATATCGCAGACTCTGATGGTCCGTATAAATTCGACACTGCGCTCCATACAGATAATGCCTCCATATCTTAAGAGCGAAGACCACCGCAGCCAGTTCCAGATCATGAGTGGGGTAATTTTGTTCATATTCCTTGAGCTGTCGAGAGCCATAGGCAATAACTTTTCCCTTCTGCATAAGTACCGCTCCAAGTCCTAGTTTGGAGGCATCGCTATACATATCAAAGCTCTGATTACATTCTGGAAGGGCAAGGATGGGCGCACTTGTGAGTCTCCTTTTTAGTTCCAAGAAACTATTTTCACAATCTTCTGTCCATTCATACTTCTTATCCCTCCGGGTGAGAGCCGTTAAAGGGGCTGCAATCCTCGAGAAATCCTCCACAAATTTTCTATAATAGCCCGCCAATCCCAGAAAACTTCTGATCTCGCTGGCATTCTTTGGCCGACTCCAGTTATTCACCGCTTCAACCTTCATTGGATCCACCATAACTCCATCTTTAGAAATAATATGGCCCAAAAAGCCCACTTGATCAAGCCAGAACTCACATTTGGAAAATTTCGCATATAGTTGCTTTTCCCGAAGAATCTCTAATACTATCTTCAGGTGCTCCGTGTGCTCCTCTTGGGTCCTCGAATAGATAAGAATATCGTCGATGAAGACGATCACAAATTTATCGAGGAACGATGAGAACACCCGATTCATAAGGTCCATAAACATAGCAGGGGCATTCGTCACGCCAAAAGGCATAACAACAAACTCAAAGTGCCCGTACCTCGTTCGGAAAGCCGTCTTTGGAATATCCTCCTGTTTTACTCTAACCCGATGATAACCAGACCTCAGATCAATCTTTGAGAAAACAGTGGCTCCCTTTAATTGGTCAAACAGGTCATCTATCCTTGGAAGGGGATACCTGTTCTTTATTGTTATGTCATTCAGCGCTCGGTAATCTATGCACATTCGCATAGATCCGTCTTTCTTCTTCACAAACAGTACCGGAGCTCCCCACGGGGAATGACTAGGGCGAATAAATCCCTTATCCAACAACTCCTGTAACTGTTCCTGAAGCTCCTTCAATTCAATTGGCGCATACGGTAAGGTGCCTTTGAGATCGGGTTAGTACCAGGAATTAATTCAATCTCAATTCAACTTCTCTATCAGGAGCTAATCCAGGTAATTCTCTGGGAAAACCTCTGGGTAATCACATACCACCCGAACAACTTCCAGCTTCCGATTCTTCACTTGACCGGCATCACCACATATGCTAAAAATCCAGTATATCCTTTGTCCAACATCTTCTGGGCTTGGAGAGCTGATAAATATTTCCCGGTTCTTTTCCTTGGCTCCCCGATGAACTCGAACTTAGAACTTCCCTCAGGTCGAAAGACCACCTTTCGCTTACGGCACTCAATAGAAGCACCGTATTTACCCAGGAAATCCATTCCTATAATAACATCATAATCTTTCATGTCGAGCACTATCAGATCGCAGTACAGTTCCCTTCCTGCAATTCTGACTGGCACCGCACCCATCACATGAGTGGATGTCATGATTTCCCCCGAGGGTAGGGTCGTTAAGAACCTGCAGTTTAGCACTTGCGGAAGCCTATCTATCTTCTTGGTAAAGGGTACCGAGATGAATGAGTGTGTTGCCCCAGTATCA
>JAGFNQ010005306.1:167807-245817 GCA_024364735.1 Boesenbergia rotunda
CTTCCGACTGAGTGCATCGTCCACCTTGTTTTGCCTTCCCTGGATGATAGAAGGATCTCGCAGTCATAGTCTTTTACCAACTCAAGCCATCGGCGTTGCCTCATATTCAGATCCTTCTGAGTGAAGAAATATCGCAGACTCTGATGGTCCGTATAAATTCGACACTGCGCTCCATACAGATAATGCCTCCATATCTTAAGAGCGAAGACCACCGCAGCCAGTTCCAGATCATGAGTGGGGTAATTTTGTTCATATTCCTTGAGCTGTCGAGAGCCATAGGCAATAACTTTTCCCTTCTGCATAAGTACCGCTCCAAGTCCTAGTTTGGAGGCATCGCTATACATATCAAAGCTCTGATTACATTCTGGAAGGGCAAGGATGGGCGCACTTGTGAGTCTCCTTTTTAGTTCCAAGAAACTATTTTCACAATCTTCTGTCCATTCATACTTCTTATCCCTCCGGTGAGAGCCGTTAAAGGGGCTGCAATCCTCGGAGAAATCCTCCACAAATTTTCTATAATAGCCTGCCAATCCCAGAAAACTTCTGATCTCGCTGGCATTCTTTGGCCGACTCCAGTTATTCACCGCTTCAACCTTCATTGGATCCACCATAACTCCATCTTTAGAAATAATATGGCCCAAAAAGCCCACTTGATCAAGCCAGAACTCACATTTGGAAAATTTCGCATATAGTTGCTTTTCCCGAAGAATCTCTAATACTATCTTCAGGTGCTCCGTGTGCTCCTCTTGGGTCCTCGAATAGATAAGAATATCGTCGATGAAGACGATCACAAATTTATCGAGGAACGACGAGAACACCCGATTCATAAGGTCCATAAACATAGCAGGGGCATTCGTCACGCCAAAAGGCATAACAACAAACTCAAAGTGCCTGTACCTCGTTCGGAAAGCCGTCTTTGGAATATCCTCCTATTTTACTCTAACCTGATGATAACCAGACCTCAGATCGATCTTTGAGAAAACAGTGGCTCCCTTTAATTGGTCAAACAGGTCATCTATCCTCGGAAGAGGATACCTATTCTTTATTGTTACGTTATTCAGCGCTCGGTAATCTATGCACATTCGCATAGATCCGTCTTTCTTCTTCACAAACAGTACCAGAGCTCCCCACGGGGAATGACTAGGGCGAATAAATCCCTTATCCAACAACTCCTGTAACTGTTCCTGAAGCTCCTTCAATTCAATTGGCGCCATACGGTAAGGTGCCTTTGAGATCGGGTTAGTACCAGGAATTAATTCAATCTCAAATTCAACTTCTCTATCAGGAGCTAATCCAGGTAATTCCTCTGGGAAAATCTCTGGGTAATCACATACCACCCGAACATCTTCCAGCTTCCGATTCTTCACTTGACCGGCATCAACCACATATGCTAAAAATCCAGTATATCCTTTGTCCAACATCTTCTGGGCTTGGAGAGCTGATAAATATTTCCCGGTTCTTTTCCTTGGCTCCCCGATGAACTCGAACTTAGAACTTCCCTCAGGTCGAAAGACCACCTTTCGCTTACGGCACTCAATAGAAGCACCGTATTTACCCAGGAAATCCATTCCTATAATAACATCATAATCTTTCATGTCGAGCACTATCAGATCGCAGTACAGTTCCCTTCCTGCAATTCTGACTGGCACCGCACCCATCACATGAGTGGATGTCATGATTTCCCCCGAGGGTAGGGTCGTTAAGAACCTGCAGTTTAGCACTTGCGGAAGCCTATCTATCTTCTTGGTAAAGGGTACCGAGATGAATGAGTGTGTTGCCCCAGTATCAAATAATGCAGTAGCATACTAACTGGAAATAAGTATCTGACCTGTGACAACCGTGGAAGCTTCCGCAGCGTCCTCCTTGGTAACCGAGAAAACCCTGGCATTTGTCTCCATTGGAGGAGCCTCCAGCAGTGGGGTACCCTCCAGCTCGGCCGGCATATAATATAATTTCGCTGGTGCTCCTTGGTACTGAGCTAGTGGTTGGGGAGAGACCTGATTCTTGGTAGGGCAGGAAGCCGCCATATGCCCTTCCACACCACAATTATAACACCGGTTCGTACCCTTGCGACATTCCCCGGAGTGGTTTTTCCCGCATGTTGCGCACGGGGAAGGCTTGGGCTGCTTATTTGCTGGGCCCCCTTGAGTGTTGTTCCATGGCTTTCGTTTACCACTCTGATCTCCCTTCCAGTTGGTTTGATTGCTCTGGGCCTTTTGACCTCCTAAGCAATCATTAATAGAGGGAACATTAAGGGTAATAAGAGCGAGAATCATGCATCTTAGAATAAACTTGATTCTTACTTTCGTTCGTCGCCTTCCTTTGCTAAATGATACTATTCAAATAGTGCTCAGTAAGTAAAGCACTACTAAACAGTTCCTCGGCGGTCTGGGGCCTGTTAACTCCACCAGCCACGTTCAGAGCTATTTCGGGTCGTAACATCTTCAGCATAAGTCAGACCCTCTCTTTCTCTGTGCGGACTAGCTCAGGACACAGGCGGGCCAGTCGATTAAATTTCTTCACGGCTTCATTGACCGAGAGGTTGCCCTGACGAAATTCTGTAAACTCGTCGTAGTGTTTGGTTGTAACCCGCATATTGAAGAATTCTTCAAAGAATTCTGCTTCAAAATCAGCCCACGCCATCTGGTTTACTTGCCTCTTGGTCCTGACCCTCTCCCACCACATTCTGGCATCCCCAAACAGGCAGAATGATGCGCACTTGACCTTCTCCTGCTCAGGCCAGTCTAACAGCTCCAGTGTACTTTCCACCGTCTTGAACCATGCCTGGGCGTCCTAGGGTTCGCCGGTACCCGAGAAATTCTCCGGTTTCAGTCTTAACCACTGGATCAAATAAGCCTCTTGTCGTGCCCCAGGAGTATGTGCAACCGTAGGCGCCACAGGCGCAGTAGTCTGGTTCACTGGTGGAGTAGTAGAGTTCTCCTGCTGGTTCATTAAGGTGTTAATAGTTTGCTGCTGCTCGGTAACTTGACGTTGGAGCTGGGTTACTAGTTGCATCAAATCAGGCGTTGGTGTTGTCTCGTTAAGCCGACTACTCTGTCTTCTGGCCATGTTTTTCTTCACCAAGAACAAGTATGGCCAATATCAGTTTTTTTTCTATATTATGCTAATATTTAATTCCTAAAATAATATAATATACCAAAATATATATCGTTCATAGGTACTTATCTCAAAGTACCTTTCATCATTGTTCATACTTGCGTATTCTATAGTCATAGATATCGTCATTCTAGGAACATAATAAAACATAAAATACACTTAAAAATACTTACTTGGAAGCTGCAGGAAGAGGGCTTGATGTGTGTGTAGTGAGATGGTTACGGCTCTGATACCAACCTGTAATGCCCGCTTTTTTTTTTCTTTGACCACCATAAAGCGGCGTTACGTTAACATACTTAGGGCAGTAGACATCATAACGCAGCGGAAAACTTTAAACTTACACCTACATGCACTTTCTATCATTCCTAGCATCATAACATACTTAGCATCATGTCATACTTAGCATCATGTTATACTTTAGCTTTCTGTCATACTTTAGCATCATATCATAGAGTCATAGTCATATTCAAGTACTCAGTAGTAAAGGTAAAGTTCCATCATAAGGCAAGCAAACATATGGTCTCTTGGCCAAGTCACTATCACACACATTCTGCAAAGCCCTCCTGCTGCTTCCTTACTGTTCCTTTGCGTGATCTGTGGTATAAGAAAATAAAACTATAAGCACACAGGCTTAGTAAGACTCTTTCCTACTCACTAAAACCGTCCGTCACTTAATCATAAACATATGAAATATTAGCACTCTTAGCGCTTTACTTAGAACATCATCCCTAGCATCACTTAGCATTCATTTGGCATGTCATGGGCTTAGCTTCACCCCATTCATAGCATGACATAAACATAACCATAAACATTCGGGTATGGCATAATTATTGACATAACATAAACATCGTACACAATCATAGCATGGCATAATACTTGATATAGACATAAATAAAATCATGACATAAATCTAATTACAATCATGGCATCCCACACTAGCATGAGCATGAACAAAATATTGGCATTCTAACGTAACATAAACATGATTAAACCATGGCATCCTAAACTAACATAAACATCAATAAACTCATGGCATCCTAACCTAGCATACACATAATTAAAGCATGGCATTCTAAACTAGTATAAAATCATGGCATCCTAAACTAACATAAACATAGATAAAATCATGGCATCCTAAACTGTCATAAACATAATTAAAGCATGGCGTTCTAAACTAGCATCAAATCATAGCATAAACATAAATAACATCATGGCATAAACCTAAATAATATCATGGCATAAGCTTAAATAATATCATGGCATACACATAAATAAAATCATGGCATAACATAAATAAAATCATGGCATAAACATAAATAACATCATGGCATAAACATAAATAAAATCATGGCATAAACATAAATAAAATCATGACATAAACATAAATAAAATCATGACATAAACATAAATAAAATCATGGCATAAACATAAATAAAATCATGGCATAAGCTTAAATAATATCATGGCATACACATAAATAAAATCATGGCATAACATAAATAAAATCATGGCATAAACATAAATAAAATCATGACATAAACATAAATAAAATCATGGCATAAACATAAATAAAATCATGGCATGAACATATCTTCATAATATACTTTTCGTAAACATACTTTTCATAACATAATGCATAGCATAAATGGATGCATGTAGCAACTGTGCATATATATATATAAGGATGCTTAATCTTGAAAACATGCTTTTAAATACTTGAACATAATCATAACATGCATTGGGCCCTGGCTTGTACCACATTCATTCATCATATGCGCGCATCCCTAAGTAAATACGAGGTAGCTAATCTCGACCTACTAGGGTAAGGACAGCTTCATCGGTAGTCCCGAACCGTAAGGACAGCATCATCGGTAGTCCCGAACCGTGGACAGCATCATCGGTAGTCCAGAACCGTGGACCTTACTTAGGTCTGGTACAAGCCCATAAAATAAAATAAATGCTTTCATATGCTTCTTCATTCATCATCATTCATAGCATATTCATTCGTTCATCATTCTTTCATCATCATTATGCCTTAAAGGCATCATCATGCATAGCATATTCATTCATTCATCATACTTAGCCTTCATTCATCGTTTCCATTATTAGACATGGCATAGGTACACATCATTCATATAGTATGGCATACACACACAAGCATGGCATACATTCATATCATTCATAAGACATGGCATACATACATATCATTCATACATCATTTCATACATACATATCATTCCTAAATCATGGCATATGTCTAAACATTCTATGACCTAACGTATATTTCATGACATATAAGCTATAGGTTTAGTTAACATGGTATTCCTCCACCTTACTTAAGCATACCTCCTAATTACCTATACCCTAAGGTACTCTAGGGTACCCCAAAAATTCCCAAAAATTATATTTATTTACTACACATCATAAGGGAACATTAATCAACATGATCAAGATTTTTGGCATAATTATAGACCCCAAAATCATGGTGGCCGAAACCCACAAACCTAGGGTTCTTGGTTTCCTTTCCTTGTTGTTGGCCGAAACTCATAGGGTCTCTAGGGTACTCCAAAAATTCCCAAAAATTATACTTAACTTCTAAACGTCATAAGGAAACAGTAAATAACATTATCATGATTTTTAACATATTTTTAGACCTTTAAAACATGCTTGCCGAAACCCTTGAACTTAAAGTTCTGGGTTTTGCTTCCTTCATGTTGGCCGAGACCCTAGGGTGTCCTAGGGTACTCTAAGAATTCCCAAAAATTACAGTTAACTTCTAAACATCATAAGGAAACAGTAAATAACATTATCATGATTTTTAACATATTTTTAGACCTTTAAAACATGATGGCCGAAACCCTTGAACTTAAAGTTCTGGGTTTTGCTTCCTTCATGTTGGCCGAGACCCTAGGGTGTCCTAGGGTACTCTAAAAATTCCCAAAAATTACAGTTAACTTCTAAACATCATAAGAGAACATAAAATAATATTATCATGATTTGTAGCATAATTATGGACCTTTAAAACATGCTGGCCGAAACCTTTGAACCATAGAAACCTGGATTTTGTTTCCCTTCAACATTAAATCCGAAACTAACCCATATATCATGCCAAAAATCCCCAAAAATTTCAATTAACTTCTAAACATCATAAGGGAACATAAAATAATATTATCATGATTTTTAGCATAATTATGGACCTTTAAAACATGCTGGCCGAAACCTTTGAACCATAGAAACCTGGATTTTGTTTCCCTTCAACATTAAAACCGAAACTAACCCATATATCATGCCAAAAATCTCCAAAAATTTCAATTAACTTATAAACATCATTAGGGAACATAAAATAATATTATCATGATTTTTATCATAATTATGGACCATTAAAACATGCTGGCCGAAACCTTTGAACCATAGAAACCTGGATTTTGTTTCCCTTCAACATTAAATCCGAAACTAACCCATATATCATGCCAAAAATCCCTAAAAATTTCAATTAACTTCTACACATCATAAGGGAACATAAAATAATATTATCATGATTTTTAGCATAATTATGGACCTTTAAAACATGCTGGCCGAAACCTTTGAACCATAGAAACCTTGATTTTGTTTCCCTTCAACATTAAATCCGAAACTAACCCATATATCATGACAAAAATCCCCAAAAATTTCAATTAACTTCTACACATCATAAGGGAACATCAAATAATATTATCATGATTTTTAGCATAATTATGGACCTTTGAAACATGCTGGCCGAAACCTTTGAACCATAGAAACCTGGATTTTGTTTCCCTTCAACATTAAATCCGAAACCCACCCATATATCCAGCCAAAAATCATGGAAAACGTTGGTAACTATTATACCACAGGTGATAGAGTCTTACTTTAGATTTCTTGATTTTTAGACCTTGGATGGAAAGAAGGAAGAAGACTTGACCACACCTAGCCCTTGGAAACTTGAGAAGACCTTAGATCTTGGAGGATGAGACTTTTTGTGAAGTTTTCTCCAGGGAGAAGTCCTCCTTGAGTGCTTGGCAAGAATGGAGAAGGAAGAGAGGAGCAAATGCACTTGATGGCATGAAGAATGAAACTCCCAAACCCCCTTATTAATCAACCATTAAGGTGGTGAATGAAGAGTTTTCTATGGCCCTTCATCTTACTCTACCATTTAACTACCATTCACTTCCTTTCCTCACAAGAATTCCTTGCTAGGTGAGTTGGTTAAAGCATTCATTGTTGTCAAAGAGGTCCAAGGTTCAATCCTTGGCCCATGCACCTTTATTTTATTTTTTATTTTATTTTATTTAATCCTTTTTCTCATTTTCGAAAATTTCCCTTTTATTTGGAAAATTCTCCAAAAATCACCCATAATTATGCCAATATTCCCAAATAGAATCCTTTTATATTTATATGAATTTTACCCAATTAATACCCATTTTTCGGAGCCCATTTAAGGCCCATTAGTACCTAATTCCTCAAATTAAATAGGAAAATTAAACTAATACTTACCCATAATCATGCTAATATGTCCAATTAAATCCTATTTATCTTTATACTAATTTTCACCTAAAATCCACCGATAATTATGGTACTAGCAAGCCCATATAAGGCCCATTAGTGCCCTTTTTCCCAATTTAAATGGGAAAACATGGATTTTCTAGGCCAAAATTTGTATTATTACCTCTAGGTCCTTCGGAAAATTATCTAGACATGCTTAATATTTTAATAAAATATTAAAAGAATTTTCCGGGTCGTTACAAGAAGTTCGTCTCAGAACTTGGCGTGGTTCCAACCATTGATGAAGCAGTGCCGGTTTATTGCGACAACAATGGAGCTATTGCACAAGCAAAGGAACCAAGGTCTCATCAGCGATCCAAACACGTGCTTCGCCGCTATCATCTAATCAGAGAGATTATAAGTAGGAATGATATATAAATTGAGAAAATTCCCACTGAAAGGAATTTAGCGGATCCTTTAACTAAGGCCTTAGCTCAAAACAAGTTTGAGGGTCATATTAGAGCCTGTGGTATTGGATACCGTAGCGATTGGCGTTAGGCCAAGTGGGAGTTTGTTAGTGATATGAGAGAAGTGTCCTAAGGCAATCGCCTTATGATTGTAAATATTTATTTTAATAAATGATAAATCACTATTTGAGTATACATGTTTGTGTATTTGATTGGGATCTTAAACTCATCTACTGAATGTCCGCAATATAATTCACAACATAAGAGAATTTGTGATGGGATCACAACTAGTGATTATCTCTACATGTGCAATTGTGAAGTATTGAAAGTATCCCTAGTCGATGAATTGATAAAAACGGACACTATCAATTCTGTTGAGACTAGCATGGGTTATTCTCTAATCAGCTGATTCTCACTGGCTGGTGACATTGGGATGTCCGAAGATAAACATGGATGCTAGTTAAGGGAACTAGTTCATTGGAGTGATTAGCTGTAAAACATCATATGGTTATCTATAGAGATATGTCAATGAAGTTCTTACTGCAGCATAAGTGCGATGTTCCTTTGACTTGCGGTGTTCAAGTCATCTTGGTCATGGAGACTTATACTTTAACATCTTAAGCAAGCATCTCCAAGGAGGTGTGGACCCAGGATGATTGGGTATAAGTCGAAGTGCCCGAAGATGTTTGAACATCCTACAAAGGATTCACCACTCCTTGCGAGGAGATGTATACCCAGGCCTATCGTCGGATTGTTACTCAAAGCCTCTGGCCAGAGCATATCATGTTTAGAGTGTGAGTCTCTTAAATACATGAGAGTAATTAGAAATCCAAAGGGCGAGAAAGACACTACTTGGGCTAGGTGTGACGTAGTCAGTCTAGTGGGGACTGACACAAACAGACCATGTCCTGAACCAAGTGGGTATAAGATGATGAAGGGAATGGGGCACGATTCATTAGAACTGCTGAAGGGGTTCAGAATTCTTTCTAAGGTCAACCGTTGATCTTTCGATTAATTGGGGGTCATGATGTACTACTAGGTGCCACTCATGACCGTTCTATAATTGGTTAATTATAGACGGCCAACATAAATTGAAAGCCTATTTAGTTACACGCACTATGAGTAATCCGAGGGATTTAAAATGAGTTGAAAATTGGATTTTCCGATCAAGAGAAATAAGTCGAATCTGAATTTATCAGAGGCGCAATGGAAGCTAAAAATGGCTAAGTCTTTTGAAGGCTTATTGGGCGAATTAAATGAGTTTAATTCGCGATGGGAGCGGCTTGGTTTGGCCGGCCATTAAAAGGGGAATAAACCAATTTAATTGGTTTAATTAATAAAATAAATCTAGCGCGATTTGTTTTATAAATTATGAATAAATAAATTGATATATAAACAAATTTATATAAAGAGATTTATAAAGAAATTTGTAGAAATTTATTCTTTTTATGGAAATTAAAATGAACCATGAATTGGTTTAATTTTAATTTGTAAAATCAATTATGAATTGATTTATCCATGATAAGAAAATTTTATACAAATTTTAATCCATAATTAAAGAGAGAAGGAATTTGTTTTATTATAAAGTTAGTTATAATAAAACTTGGCTTAAACGGAATAATTAATAAGAGAATTTATAGGATAAATTTCTTATGAAAATTCCATTAAGTGGGAGACTTGGCAAGGGAAAGATTACTATATAAAGGAACCAAGGCTAGGCTTAAGTTTCTTAATCAATTGAGTAATCAAGAGATTAACTCTCTCCCTCTCTCTCTTATTCTCTTGTTCTTCTAGTTGTGCCATTAGATAATCTAGTAGTCCTCATCGGCACAAAACTCGTGACTTTGCGAAGTCATCCCGAAGAGAACTCGGCGTGGACGCGAATAGAGGTGAAGCTTCCAAGGGACGCTACGGTTGGATCTCGTCCCTTACTTCGAGTTACGCGAGGTAATTAGTAAATTAGTTTACTTTTCCGCAAAGTTTTAATTTATGATCATGTCAACACATCATAAGGTAGCATGCTAGATACGTGGTTAAAGTAATTTGAGAAATTATTTTATGCTAATTCTTCCGCTGCACGTAAATATTTTAAAATTTACGAACCCGTATCCTTGTCAACATGCACCCGGTCCCAACATGTTTTGCCGTGGGCATGGTTAGAAGATATTGGAATAACCTAGGCTAAGGAAATTGGATTGCGGTAAAAGCATATATTAGTGCCTGAGAAGGACTAAGGACTATATGCTGGTTTACCGGGCAAATCAATATCCTGTGGGTTATATAAATATAGAATTCCAATAAAGATAGGGGCAAATATAAATATTCCTTATGGTTTTGTGTTTACTTTTAGGAGGTAGAACCATTGTATGGTAGAGTGTCGTGTAGCGACTGCATGATGGACTCTACCATAGAAGATGGATGGTTGGCAGTCTCTCAGACAGCCAAAAGAGCTACATGGTTCAGGAACCTCAAGATGGACTCTAATGTGATTCCTGGTTTGCTCAGGACTATCACATTTTGTTGTGATTAAAATGGTGCAGTTGCAAACTCGAAGGAATCATGAGTCCATAAGGCGAGTAAACACATAGAGCGCAAGTACCACCCAGAAGAGGAATAGCTGCCGTTGCCTAGATTGCATCAGAAGATGACCTAGGTGGATCATTTCACTAAGGCCTTAGTAGCGAGAGCTTTTAGGCATGTGAAGGATCTAGAGGTCAGATGTATGACATTTTAAAAACTGCAAAGTCTTTAAGTATAAGTGGGAGATTGTTAGAATGTATACTAAAAGCCTTGCTTTTGGTCAGAATACATTTACATTTTAAACAGAATCGCAAAATCACACAGTGCATGTTTATATTAGTATATGCACAAAATGACTCACACTTGGCATTGTAGATAACATGGTGCGTGGTGTCGCACAGAACATCATGTTATCAAGTTCCTTGCAGAAGTATAAGTAAGAGGCTCACAACCGAGATGGAGTTGGACAAACCATTGGGATGGTTGTAGTGTAATTTGGTGTGGTTTATCTTGACCATAGAATTGCACTAGTGCACTTTGTGTGCATTGAGTAGGACCAAAAGAGAGGTCAACCAATTTTGTACTGACTTAATAAATTGGATTAGACCTCAGATTATATTATGGAGTACGATCTCTGAATCTCGATATAATAATGGGCACATGTAGTTAATTAATTATTACTTTGATTTACCAATGGGCGAGATCTATTCTGTTAGATCGATAGGTCCGGTATGTTGGGTAATAATTTTATCTGCATGGTGTGCTATTGATTATTGATGGAATCCGTGTTCGGGTTAGTTAGGATGATGATGTCCCTTGGTGAGCTCAAAAGGATCGTCATGTCAAATCTTGCAAGTGGACTATGGTTCGACATGATGAAAAGGTTGAGTGGTACTAATCAAGGATTAAGAAGATAATTCATTTAACTATCAGTAAATTAAATTAATTATTGAGCATTCGATATCTTAAACATGGGGAGATGGATGACTCATAATAGGTGGAGCCCATATGAAAATATGGTGGTTGGTGAGGAAGTTCAATGGGATCCTTTAGTGGAATGGATCTCCATTAATGGATCGGGTTTGGATCTATTAGCGGGCCAAGAACCAACTCCTCCACATGGTCCCTATCATAGTCCTATAAATACCCCACAGGAGTCATGATACATGGCTAATTAATCCATGATTAATTTTGGAATTAATCCACACCAAAAACCCTAGCTTTTCTCCCTCTCTCTCTCTCTCCTAGGTCACGCACAAGAAGGAGGAGAAGAAGTCTCTTCATCTTCTCTTTTGGTTCATCCTCTCCCATCCAAGCAGTGGCCGGTGACAAGGAGGACTCGGCTCCATCTTGAGGAACATGACAACAATGAGGAAAGGGTGAAACCGGCGGCGTGGGGAAAAGAAAAGGAGACTCACGGTGGAGGTGGTCGACGGCGGTGAAGGAGGAAGAAGAAGAGATTGGGAGAGGTTGAAGGAGAGTGTTCTCCTGCTGGTTCTCTTCTAAAGCTCCTCTTCTCTTCACCATGATCACCCAAGGAGAAATCGGACCTCAACCGGTGGCAGGAACTCATAGCTTTGCGGCGCCGGCGGTGGAGGAGGTTACGGCGGGTTTAGGGAGAAGAAGAGAGTTGAACCCACATCTTCTTCCGGTTCTTCTTCATCATTGCCTTCTTCCCGGAGCTGCCTTGCGGTCGGAGCACCTAGGGAGCTAAAGGTGGCTGGCTACGCAAGGAGGGGAGGTGGCCGGCGGTGAACCCTAGGGTTAGGGATTGTTGGTGCTGTTGGTGCAAGTTGTTGGTGCAAGTTGCATCAATGATGTTCCTCATTAATTGTTTTAATGTTTGACAATTCACTTAAGTCAGTGATATATTGAACAGATAAAGGGGAGCAAAAGAGAAGTAACCTTAGCTGAAGAAAAGTCCTAGTTAATCTAGGCATCGGAACTCTAAAGACCTAGCGAAGGGCTGCTAGGCACCTAGCGAAGGGCTGCTAGGTATCGTAACTCTAAGACCTAACGAAGGGCTGTTAGGCAACTAGCGAAGGGCTGCTAGGTATCGTAACCCTATGACCTAGCGAAGGGCTGCTAGGCACCTAGTGAAGGACTGCTAGGCATAGAAGACCTAGCGAAGGATTGCTAGGCACCAGGCGAAGGACCGCTTGGTAACAAAGACCTAGCGAAGGATTGCTAGGCACCAGGCAAAGGACCGCTTGGTAACAATGACCTAGCGAAGGGCTGCTAGGCACCTGGCGAAGGACTGCTAGGGAATGAAGACTTGGTCCAAGGGACTAAGCAACTAAGCTGAGCGATGACTAAGGATAGGAGTAGAGACGGGTCAGGGTTTGGGCGTCTCGAGGTCCGGAGGTATCGGAAGCTAAGCAAAAGTCCACCCGAAGGACTGGGTGACAATCATCTCCTGAAAGGAGTAGGTGAAGGGCGAGTTCTCGGGGATAGGAACTCGTGCCGGTTCGACCTAGGGTTTCGTGCAAATTCGAAGTCCGAACCAAGTCTCTAAGGCTAACATTATATGTATCCATGCTTTGTGTTTGTATATCTTGCAGGTATCAAGAACCGGAGACAAAGCAGTTAAACCAGGCAAAAACCTGTTGGAGGCCCTAAGCAGGGCGCCCCCATCATTGGGGGCGCCCCCATGCTGCCAGGGCGCCTCCAGCAAGGGGGCGCCCCCAGGCAGTATTAAAGAAGAAGTTTTCGTGATGCAGTCAAAATAGGTGTCATCCGGGGCGCCCGGAGCGTCCGGGGCGCCCGGAGCGTCCGGGGCGCCCGGAGCGTCCCGGCCGCCCGGAGCGTCCCGGCCGCCCGGATTTGTAGCTGTTTTGCTGTTTCGAAGTCAGAACACAGGATAAGCCCACACGGGGTCGCCCGGAGCATCCGGGGTGCCCTGGTCAATGATCTTATCACCTGCGGCGAGGTAGGCGCAAGGATAAGGTTTGACCGAGTCTTCCGGGGCGCCCCTAGGAGGCCTATATAAGAGGCTTCGACCCCTCTGCTTCAAAGACAACATTCCAGAGCCATTATGATCATTTCGACCGACGACAACACGCTAAAGACGAGGCTCTATGACCGGGAGGCTCCAGGAGGAAGTGCGCGGCACTTCGGAGGTCCAGATCGGCTGACGCTTCGACATAAGTTGTTTTGGTTTGATTTACATTCTGCAATTAATTTTAATTATCCTTTTGCTTGTAAATCAAACTGTAAGATGGGTTTTCTCCGCCTCCGAAAATTCCGGAAAGGAGACCAATAGTGGACTCACGCCGAGTACATAGGCCTTGGACGTACAGACCCAGGGGGGTCGGGAACCAAGTAAATAAATCCCGCGTGTCGTTCTGTATTACATTTATTTTTCTGTTTTTACTTTTCCGCTGTGCTACTAATATTCTAAGTCTAGAACGAATGAAAGCTTTACGAAGATTTCTTAAAGATTTTGAACGATCGATATTCACCCCCCCTCTATCGACGGCACCAGTCCTACAATTGGTATCAGAGCCGAGCCGCTCTTCACCGGACTAAGCGCCGATGGAGCAAAGACGCCAGGAGTCGAGGGGGAGCCCAGGGGTGAATCAGGTATATTTTAATTTTAAAATGTCCAATTTTAAATTCAATATTATCTGTTTCACGTGCAGGGAGAGAGGGCACTACAAAAATTAGTGCCCTACTCGTAAGAATCTTTCGTCACCGGCGGCAAAGGAGATACCAGCGCCAGGAGTCCGGAAAAACAAGGATCACGTGCAATGCTTCAGGTGCGAGAAATACGGACATTACAAAAACAAGTGTCCGGCGAAGGTACACAAGATTTATGTTCCAAAAATTTTACAAGTTCCTGCACTGTAATGTGATAAAGTAGTTAATTTTTCTGTTAAAGTAGATTTACTGCATAGTAAAATTAACTCTTTGCATGTTAAATTATAAAACATAAATATGACCAAAATATTAGAAATTAATTGTTTAATTCAGAATATCAATTCAGAAATTGATATAATTAATTTTGATAATTTATCTGATAAAATTAATTCTGATAATTTATCTGATAAAATTAATACTGATAATTTATCTGATAAAATTAATTCTGATAATCTATCTGATAAAATTAATCTGATAATCTATCTGATAAAATTAATTCTGATAATTTTAATTCAGACAAAATTAATCCTAAGCATAATTCTGAATTCAAATTTGAAAATCTTAAGGATAAATCCGAATTCAAATTTGAATATCTTAAGGATAAATCTGAAATTAAAATTGAAAATATATCTGAGGATAATTTTCTCCTAGATAATAATTTAATTATAGATAATATTGAAGATTATTACAAAACCTTAAATAGTGGCCCAAACTACTCCACCTACTGTAAGGATATTGAAAAATCTAATCATAAGGAGGATATGGAACTGTCTAAGATAAAGGTCATAATCAATAAAAATTACAAAAATTCAAATAAATTAAAATTATTAGAAAAACTTGAAAAGAAAGATAAAGATGAAGAAGAAATTTTTGAAATAATGAAAATGATGAATTTAAACCCACAATTATTAATTAATCATGATAATAATAAATTCAAATTAATTAAATCTTAATTAATCAAATTAATTCAAATTAAATTCAAATTAAATCCAAATTAAATATTAATTAAATTCAAATTAAATCTTAATTAGATCCAAATTAAATCTTAACTAAATATTAATTAAATCCAAATTAAATCTTAATTAAATATTAATTATATTCGTATTAAAATAAATATTAATTAAATCTTAATTAAATATTAATTAAATCCAAATTAAATCTTAACTAAATATTAATTAAATCCAAATTAAATCTTAATTAAATATTAATTAAATTCGTATTAAATTAAATATTAATTAAATATTAATTAAATCCAAATTAAATCTTAATTAAATCCAAATTAAATCTTAATTAAACATTAATTAAATCCAAATTAAATCTTAATTAAATATTATTTAAATTTAAATTAAATCTGAATTAAATATTCATTAAATTCAAATTAAATCTTAATTAAATATTAATTAAATTAGAATTAAATTTAATATTAATTAAATATTAATTAAATCTTAATTAAATATTAATTAAATCCAAATTAAATCTTAATTAAATAATAATTAAATTCAAATTAAATCTTAATTAAATATAAATTAAATTCAAATTAAATCTATTTAAATATTAATTAAATTCAAATTAAATCTTAATTAAATATTAATTAAATTCAAATTAAATCTTAATTATATATTAATTAAATCCAAATTAAATCTTAATTAAATATAAATTAAATTCAAATTAAATCTTAATTAAATTCAAATTAAATTCAAATTAAATCTTAATTAAATTCAAATTAAATCTTAATTAAATATTAAATTAAATTTAAATTAATTAAATTCAAATTAAATCTGAATTAAATATCAAATTAAATTCAAATTAAATTAAATTCAAATTAAATTAAATTCAAATAAAATTAAATTCAAATTAAATTAAATTTAAATTAATTTTAATTCAATTAAAATTTCAATTAAGTCAATTAAATCAATTTGATTCAAATAAAGCTAATCAATTCAATCTACTTCAATTAAATTCAACTTTAATTGATTCAAATCAATCAATCTTAGTTAATTAATTCAAACTTCAACGTCAAATCTTAAATAACTTAAACTCAAACTAAAATAATATTTTACGTAAACTGTAACAATTAAAATTAATAACATCAAATATGTCAAAGTGGGTTGGCATATTTGCGGGTTCATACGACATGTATCAAATCGGGAATTTGATACATTTTTAGAAACTTAAATAAAATGCCTTGGACTTGTTTGACTCATACATAATTGCCATGTCATGCATCTGCTACTTCTTTTTATATGACATGTCATTCATGTTTAAATTTTATCTATATATTAGAACGGCTATAGGAAAAAGAATAATTGAAACTTGATCAACCTAGTATTGGATGGCGGTGAGATGATAGTACGTTAGGGATATCAATTCTAATAAGATCAAGTTCACTTGGTCTCTTTACACTGGTGAAACTAGCCGAAGCTACCGATCCAAGATCCAAATTAGTTAGACCAGAATTTATCAATAAGTAATTTTGAAAATGAAATTTCATTAAAAGGCTTTGTCAAGGAAAGGGTTGATGATCCAATAAGGCTACGGCCAAAGAAGGCCTAGTGCCTCGCCAAGACCTGGAAGCCAATTTTTGAAAGTCAAATTCAAGTTACTTCTTGTCAAATTCAAATCTAACACAAGCTTCAATTAAATCTTAGAATTAAAAATAAATTAAAGAAAAATGATTCAAGCATCTCACAATACACTTATAAGGCAATCATGCTTGTTGTATTGATACATCTAAAATGGGTGAGATGTTAAGGACTAATAAATTGAAAAATATTTTTCAAAATTGTTTTTCAAAATCATTAGAATATTTTTCTAAAAATATATTTTCAAAATAGTGTCTCAATATAATAATGTTTTTATGGAATTCATGCTTGTCTGATTGAATATAAATACTATACGTTTTTCAAAAATTATATCCTTTCAAAAATTGTTTGACTCACTCATTTAGACACAAGCCACTTAGGACAACACTAAAGTTCCTTAAGGCACTTAGATAGAGTCAAACGGTGTTGGATGCAGGGGGAGTGTTTTGTTCTTTTTATTAAAAAATATTTTTCGAATTTGCATTATATATGTTTTCAAAATTATCTTCTTTCCAAATTGTGGCTTCAAAATTTATCTACTTAAAAATTATCGGTTCTTTGACTTTGATAAACCCTAAAGACACAGAGGAAAGGTCCACTTTATGATCTTCAAGGACTCCTAGGACGTGTCAAATTTAGGGGGAGTCTAACAAGTTTTAAATTATTTTGAAAATTATTATTCTTTTGATCTGAATCAAACCTTAAGACTCAGAGGAAGAGTACTTGTGGTCAACAAGCTTCCCAGGACTGTGTCAAGTTTAGGGGGAGGTCACATCAAAAGAACTATTTAATAACATGTGTTTTGAACAATATCTTTAAAATCTAGCTAAAAACATAAGTATTTTTTTTCGAAATACTATCCCTCAAAAAAATATATATATAAATACCAGTATGTTCAAAAATTCATTTGCTTTTGATCAATTTCAAAAAAAAAAAAAAATGTTTATCATGAGTTTGGAAAATCTTCCAGGACACTTAGGAAAATGTCCTTGTGGTCAACAAGGTTTCCTATGATTGTGTCAGACTGGAAGATAAACCAAATCAAGTATTATGACTTCAAAAATTTATACATTTTTCACAATATACTTCAAAATGTATTATTCTATTTTTCAGAAGTTATGTGATTATTTTAATATTTACTTGGGTTGGAGAATTTCCAAGACACTTAGGAAATGTCCTTGTAGTCAACAAGGTATCCCAGGATTGTGCCAGACTGGAAAAGAATCCTAGTCAAGTAAAATATGATATTTTAAAAATTACTTATATTTTTCAAAGTTTCATCATTTTCAAAAAGTTAGTACCTGCAAACTATGCATAATATTTATATTTACCAAAATAGCATTCTTTTTCAAAAATTATGCATTTCCAAAAAGTACTCAAGTGTTTAAGAACTTATGCATTTTCCAAAAAGTACTTATAATTTTCAAAAATTACAAAATTACTTGCATTTTTTTTAAAAGTACTTTTCAAAGCACATAGCATCTTTTTCAAAATATACATTTGTCAAAATTTGCAATATATCATTCAAAATGTAATGCTTTCAAAATTTTGCACTAAGTATTTTCAAAAAAGAAATAAAAGTTTTCATTATTGGTGCAAGTATTTTTTTGATGTATGACAAAGGGGGAGAGGTGTGCTTAAGTTAGAAAAATTTTCTCACAAAGATCAAAAATATAGTTTCAAAAAAAACTTATATCTTTTGTTGTTTTCCCCCAAGGATAGTAAATTAGCCCCTTTAAATCAATCTAACTTAAGTTATTGTCAAACATCAAAAAGGGGGAGATTGTTGGTGCAAGTTGCATCAATGATGTTCCTCTTTAAGTGTTTTAATGTTTGACAATTCACTTAAGTCAATGATATATTGAACAGACAAAGGGGAGCAAAAGAGAAGTAAACTTAGCTGAAGAAAAAGTCCTAGTTAATCTAGGCATCGAACTCTAAAGACCTAGCGAAGGGCTGCTAGGCACCTAGCGAAGGGCTGCNTGATCTATCTCTATAGATTCTAATCCCAAGGATATAGGTTGCTTCTCCCAGGTCTTTCATGGAGAAAGTTTTGGACAACCAAATTTTAACCGACTGTAAGACTGATATATCGTTTCCTATAAGTAATATGTCATCGACATATAATACTAGGAATACGACTGCACTCCCACTAACCTTCTTGTACACACAAGGTTCGTCAGGATTTTGTGAGAAATCAAACTCTTTGATTGTCTCATCAAAACGGATGTTCCAGCTCCTGGATGCTTGCTTCAGTCCATATATGGATCGTCGAAGCTTGCATATTTTGGTTTTATCAACCGATGTGAAACCTTCAGGTTGTATCATGTATACATCCTCAAGCAGGTTTCCATTAAGGAAAGCTGTTTTCACATCCATTTGCCATATCTCATAATCATAATGAGCTGCTATGGCCAGGAGCATCCGAATGGATTTAAGCATAGCTACTGGCGAATAGGTTTCGTCATAATCAATTCCTTGTTTCTGACGATATCCTTTTGCCACTAATCTAGCCTTAAAGGTAACAACATTACCTTCCATGTCGGTTTTCTTCTTGAAAACCCACTTGCACCCTATGGGCTTAATCCCTTCAGGTGGGTTAACCAAGTCCCATACTTGATTTTCGTACATGGAATCCATTTCCGACTTCATGGCTTCAAGCCATTTGTCCCTTTCTGAACTTTTCAGAACATCTTCATAACTGATAGGTTCGTCATCGCTTATGAGTAACACGTCGTTCGATTCACTTATGAGAAATCCGTATCTCTCTGGAATATTGCGTGTCCTATCAGATCTACGAAGAGGTGGTGTTGTTTTAGGTTCAACTGATAGCTCATCATTATGAGTTATTGGTTGTGGGTCTAGACTAGGTGTCTCGGTAATGTCTATTGGAGTTTCTTGAACTTCTTCAAGTTCAATACTACTCCCACTGTTTTCTTGTAAAAGAAATTCTTTTTCCAGAAATACAGCATGCCTTGAAACAAACACCTTTTGTTCCAAGGGATGATAGAATTGGTAACCCATTGTTTCCTTAGGGTATCTAATAAATAGACATTTATCAGTCTTAGCATCCAATTTGTCTGATACAATCCGCTTCACATAAGCAGGACAACCCCATATCCTAAGGTGAGTTATGTGAGGTTTCTTACTATTCCATGCTTCATATGGAGTAGTAGAGACTACCTTGGTCGGGACTCTGTTTAGCAAATAAACAGCTGTCTTTAGTGCATAGCCCCAAAAGGTTTTTGGAAGAGTTGCATGATTCATCATAGATCTAACCATGTCCATCAAGGTTCGGTTATGCCTCTCAGATACACCATTATCCTGTGGTGTATATGGCGAAGTCCATTGAGACAATATCCCATTGTCCCTAAGATAATCTTGAAACTCTTGACTTAAGTATTCACCACCCCGATCGGATCGAAGTATCTTAATACTTTTGCCAAGCTGTTTCTCCACTTCATTTTTGAACTCTTTGAATTTCTCAAAAGCTTCAGATTTGTGTTTCATTAAGAACACATACCCGAATCGTGAGTGATCATCGATAAAGGTAATAAAGTAGCTATAGCCTCCTTGTGCAAGAGTTGACATTGGTCCACATACTTCAGTATGTATTAGACCAAGCAATTCTCCCACTGGATTACCTTTTCCGGAAAAGGGTAATTTGGCCATCTTGCCTTTTAAGCATGATTCGCATGTATCAAATGAATCGGGTTTAAATGATTCCAGAATTCCACATCGGTGTAATTTGGTCATGCGTTTCTTACTTATATGGCCAAGACGACAATGCCACGTATAGGAGTCTATGTGATTATCTATTCGAGCACGTTTGTTGCTAACTTCGATATTGAAAACGTCACCGAATAAATCTAACGTGTAGATACCATTGCACAAAGTTCCGATCCCATAAAGAACTCCATTTAAAGTTATGTAACAACAATTGTTACTAAAAGTTAAATGATAACCCTTTTCATTCAAGCATGAAATAGATACAATGTTCTTTATTAATGAAGGAACAAAATAACAATTATCCAATTCTAAGACACGTCCAGTAGGGAGCTTTAGCAAATATGATTCGATGGCAACAGCAGCAATCTTTGCTCCATTTCCAACTCGCAGATTCGCTTCTCCCTTGACGAGTCTTCTTCTATTCCTTAGCCCCTGTATGTCATTACATATATGTGAGCTACACCCAGTATCAAGTACCCAGGTGGTTGAGGAAATAGAGTGACATTCAATAACGAAGATACCTGAAGAGGATGGGGCATCGGATGTCCTCTTCTTCAAGGACTCAAGATAAACCTTGCAGTTTCTTCGCTAGTGACCCTCCTTGCCACAGTGATGGCAAGTGCCTTTTGGTGTCTTTTCAGTCTTTTTGGCCTTTTTCTTCTTTCCTTTATTCTGTTCTTTGTCCTTCCTTTTAGAACCTTTCTTCGAGGAACCAACTAACAGTACAATCTTCTGATCCTGCTTCACAGAAGGCTCTATAGTCTTCAGCAGGTTGAGCAACTCAGGAATGGTAGTCTCCAGCTTGTTCATCCGATAGTTTATCACAAATTGTGAATAACTTTTGGGTAAACAATGCAGAATTAAGTCAATACTTACTTCATGATCCATTGCAAAACTGAGTGTGCCCAGTCGCTCAATGTACCCCAACATCTTCAACACAAACTGTGAGACAGAAGTGCCTTCCTGCATCTTAGAGGTGAAGAGGAGTCTGGAGACCTCGAACCTTTCGGATCTCGCCTGCTCGTCAAATAACTCATGAAGATGGAAGATGATGGTATAAGCATCCATATGCTCATGCTGCTTTTGCAGCTCAGGTACCATAGCGGCTAGCATGATGCAACTCGCAAGTTCAGAATCGGTCACATGTTTCTGATAGGCCACTAACTGGTCTGGAGTTGCATCTTCTGGAGGACGGTTGGGAAGTTGATCTTCAAGGACATAAGCAAGCTTTTCTACCTTGAGGAATATCCTCAGGTTTCGAAGCCAGTCCATGAAGTTTGGCCCAGTCAGCTTATTGGTGTCCAAAATGGAACGCAAATTTAGAGAAGACATGATCAAGTGATTATCCTAGAAATACAATTTGAGTTTATGTGAGAAGAATGATAAAGAATGCATCAACATACATTAATTAAATCCTATTTAATTTTTCGAATTGAATAACCCTTTTTATCAATTCGGGAGATCGTAGGAACATCTCCAAATAGGTTGATATCCAACCATAGATAAGAACAACCATGGCTGTGACCATCAAGTTATTCTTAGCTATGAAGGTAGGTAATTATACCGATTACATATCACATATATGTAATTATCACTTTATGCTATCAACTAATTGAATGTTTGCATAAATCATTGGGTTGTTAACTCATTAACAAGCATGCAACAATATACATAGCACCCAACTGCACCTCTCTTTACATCGACCTTGGCTGTGGCACAACAAATCGATGCTCCAAGCTTAAGGCTGACCCATTAATCAAGAAATAGTTTTAATATGGTTGGAGCTCATTCAATGGTTTAGTCAGGCTTGGATGTGTCCAACAACCAAAACTAAGGATTGACCTCTGACTTCAACTATATTAATCATAAACTAATTCCATGGTTTGAACATGTTGAGGTTCAAGCCGGGCATGGATGTGTCCATCAACCCAAATGAGAAACAAAACTCCGGTTCTAACCATATTAATGGAAGGTGTTGGCCTTAATATTTTGCAAGGGGTTTTGGGTCTCATCCTTTTCTTTTCTAAGCACATTCATGACATATAATTATGTCATGTACTAACGATTTCCTTAATAAAGTATGTATGTGACTTAATTTATCAAGTCTCATTAATTGAATTAGGAACCGGATTTCCTAATTCTAATTTCATACTTTATTTAAGGAATTGTTTTGGGAAACAATTTCCTAAATTGTCATAATCAATTTCGGAAATAATATGTTTAAGACTTTGATTTCTCTAAATTAAATCTTATTAAATTAAGAGACAGATTCCCTTAATTCAACCACATATTATTTTCATGAAAATCTTATCTAAGAAAACTCTATAGGAAACCATTTTCCTAATTAATTTTGGAGACAACAATATGTAAGAGCATCACATCTTAAATCAAATAAGGAAATTATCGTTTGAAAATCACCTCAAAATTTCCAAGATTTGATTACATATTTTTATTTATGGATTTATTAATTTCAACAAATTATTTTCTTTGGGTGGCTCCCCGAGGCTCAGATACCCAAAAAAAAGAATTTTTGTAAATCTAATTTGGTCCGCTCCCCGAGGCGTATCCAAATTAAACATGACAATTTTATTCAAAATAGGAAATTAAATTACAACAACTAACTTTAAATTGGACGGCTCCCCGAGGCTCAATCCAAAATAAAGAATTTTGTTGATAATTTAAAACCAATTCGAATTTAATTGTCAATTAATAATCCATAAATTTGTCTAGACTTTCTTGAAAGAAAGTGCCCAAAATTGCGAGATTTCATAATTGTAAGTTTCTGGTACAAAGAAACTTACATATTTCCAAAATTTGAAAATTTCTAAAATAGAAAATTTCCAAAATTCGAAAGTTTCCAAAAATGGGAAGTTTTCACAATTATCATAAAATTTCAGAAACTAGGATATTTCAAAAGTTTGCGAAATTTCATGAGGATTTCCAAACATTGAAATTCCTAAATCTAAAATTTATCATAATTGGAAAGTTTCCATGATTGGGAAATTTTCCAAAATTGAGATCATGACAAAGTTTTCCGCAAAACAATTATATGATTATGTCGAACACTAACCGGCTCTGATACCACTGTTGGGACCGGGTGCATGTTGACATGGATGCGGGTTCGTAATTTTATAAAATAATTACGTGCAGCGGAAGAATTAGCATAAATAATTTCTCAAATTATTTAACCACACATCTAGCATGCAACCTTATGTTGTGTGGACATGATCATATATTTAAAATTTTGTAGAAAGTAAACTAATTTACTTGTTACCTCACGTAACTCGAAAAAAGGGACGAGATCCAACCGTAGCGTCCCTTGGAAGCTCCGCCTCTATTCGCGTTCACGCCGAGTTTTCTTCGGGATGACTTCACAAAGCCACGAGTTTCGTGATGACAAGAACTACTCGATTCTCCAAAGGCATGACAAGAATACCAAGAGAGAGATGGGAAGACTAACCACCAAACGAAGAACAGAATCAAAATTCTAGGGAGAAAGGAGGGAGTTGCGCCCGCTTCTTCTTCTTCTTCGGCGGTTACTTGGTGGATGAAGCTCACGGCAACAAAGGGTTCCTCCTTTAAGGCCGGCGACACTAGAGGAGGGAGAGGGAGAGAAGGAGAGAGAGAGAGAGCTTATTTCTTGATCTCTTGGATTAAGAATCAAGCCTTGCCTTGGTTCCTTTATATAGTAGCCTCTCAACCGCCAAGTCTCCTTTTTCTATGAATTTATCATATAAATTTGAACCAAAATTCGGTTTTCCCCCTTTTGTTGTGGCCGGCCAAACAAAGAGGGTGGGGACCCTCTTTGGCCGGCCAAACTCAAGCTAAAACCATTCGAATTAAACTCATTTAATTCGTTCAATAGGTCTTCAAAAGACTTAGCCATTTTATGCTTCCGATGCGTCTCTGATAAATTCAGATTCGACTTATCTCTCTTGATCGAAAAATCCAATTTTCAACACATTTTAAATCCCTCGGATTACTCGTAGTACGTGTGACTAAATAGGCTTTCGATTTATGTTGGCCATCTATAATTCATCAATTATAGAACGATCATGAGTGGCACCTAGTAGTACATCATGATCCCCAATTAATCGAAAGATCAACGGTTGACCTCAGAAATTATTCTGAAACCCTTCAGCAGCTCTAATGAATCGTGCCTCATTCCCTTCACCATCTTATACCCACTTGGTTCAGGACATGGTCTATGTGTGTCAGTCCCCACTAGGCTGACTACGTCACACCTAGCCCAAGCAATGTCTTTCTCGTCCAACGGATTCTAATTACTCTCATGTATCTGAGATATTCATACTCTGATCATGTGATGCTCTGGCCAGAGGCTTCGAGTAATAATCCGACGATAAGCCTTGGGTATACATCTCCTCGCAAGGAGTGGTGAATCCTTTGTAGGCTGTTCAAACATCTTCGTGCACTTCAGCTTATACCCAATCATCCTGGGTCCACACCTCCTTGGAGATGCTTGCTTAAGATGTCAAAGTATAAGTCTCCATGACCAAGATGACTTGAACACCGCAAGTCAAAGGAACATCGCACTTAAGCTGCAGTAAAAACTTCACTGACATATCTATATGTAGACTACCATATGAAGTTTTACAGCTAGTCACTTCAATGAACTAGTTCCCTTAACTAGCATTCATGTTTATCTCCGGACATCCCAATGTCACCAGCCAGTGAGAATCAGCTGATTAGAGAATAACTCATGCTAGTCACAACAGAATTGATAGTGTTCGTATTTATCAATTCATCGACTAGGGACAATTTCAATACTTCACAATTGCACATGTAGAGATAATCACTAGTTGTGAATTCATCACAAATTCTCTCATGTTGTGAATTGTATTGCGGACATTCAGTAAATGAGTTTAAGATCTCAATCAAATACATAAACATGTATACTCAAATAGTGAATATTCATTTATTAAAATAAATGATTACAATCATAAGGCGATTGTCTTAGGACACTTTTCTCATATCACTAACACCACCTACCAGTCGACTGCCCCCAGGGCAGTCGACTGGTCCCAAGGCTGAGACCTTTCTGTGAGTTCCATCCGTCGACTGCCCCTTGGCTAGTCGACTAGTCTACTCACCCACCTAAAGTTACCCTTCTTGAGTACATTCCACTCCGCACTCAACCCTCACGACTCGACTGACTCCTCATCTGCAACCTCGACTATTGCCTTCGCGCCCTCTTCATCTTCGGCTCCCGTCCCTCGGATGCACGCAAGCCTCCAGCTTGCCTCCATGCCATCCTTCATGCATGCCTCGATGTCCGCCCCCATCAGCTCATCGTCCCTACTCTTCAAAGTCCCTTGGGTGCACACAAGCCTCCAGCTTGTCTCCATGCCACCCTTCACCGTACCGAGCCCGTCCAGTCAAGTCCATATATATAACCTGTACATCCTGCACACTCAACATACACATTTGAGATAACAAGGGTAAACCAAACTTAAACCCTTGCCCAAACATCAAAATACTTGGTCACTCCAGACCACAGATTGCCTCAACAATCTCCCCCTTTTTAATGTTTGGCAATATGTTTAAGTTAGGGAAAGCAAGATAGTAATCAAATAGCAAAATAATACATATGCAATGCAAAAATGGATCCTATCCCAAGGCATCTCACACCTAACTCTCCAAGTTTGGACTTTTTCACACCTATCCCTCCAAGTTAGGATTTTTCACAACGGGATCCTATCCCAAGGCATCCCACACCTAACTTCTCATGTTAGGACTTTTCACCAAGGCGGGCTTTTTAAAACTTCTCCAAAGCTCCCCCTACATTGGACTTATGAAGACTTTTTAAGAACCTCTCCCAGGTTCCCCTTATGCCAAGAATGGAGCAATCATGCTCCCCCTTAATCTCAACTCCCCCTAAACCTAGGGTATCTAGCAAAGGTGTGTTTGGTTTCCCAACTTAAACCCAAACTTCTCCCCCTTTGCCTAACATTAAAAAGAACCCAACAATATCCCAATCATTGGTTCTTTTAATCCCTAATGACCATAAATAATGTGTATTAGCCCCCCATACACTTGTTTTGTATTATTTGAACACATACCCAGCTATTGAAACTTAATTCAGCCTTTACCAGTCGACTGCCCCAAATGGCAATCGACTGATACTCTGAAAATCAGAATTTCAGCCTTTCTGGCGAAATTCAGAAATGCGCCAAAAATTTCATAAATCTTCAAAAATTTCCAAATTTTGTGAAGACATTTGTGGTACCCATATTTACTTGGAAAAAATACATTCCAAAATGTATCTATCACCATTCCCAAGTTTGACACAAAACCCAAACCTAGCTAAAGAGTTCGATAAACTCTTGACCTAAAGTCCTAGTTTTGGTTTCCTCTTGATGTCTTTGCCCATGCCAACCTACAATGCGTTCCTAGCATTGATTTACATGACAATTACACATCAAAAACCAATTTTCATGCAATATGACCTCAAAGTCATATTTCCATGCATGAAACTCAAAAACACCGTGCCAAAACCCAAGAATTGAGACTCAAGTTCGTCTCCAATTCTTTTGGCACACTTCATGGTCCATCTAGACTTCTAGGAGCACCCCTCCCAACGTCCATTCACCATATATCCCAAAATTTTCAATGAAACTTAAGGCAACCAAGGAGGCAACCTCCCCCTTAATCTATGCCTTCTTCAAATTTTCGATTTTCCTAGGTGAAGTTCTACCCACTTGACACCATAGACTCAAATTAGGTTCTACCCAACCTAACACCCGAGTCCTTCTCCCTTGGACACCATTAAAGGCTTGCTCCCAAGCAACCTTAACCCTAATGCCAAAAAGAACTCATCAATACTTAAGAAGTCTAAGAAGTTTGCAAGCACATTTGCTAGGATATACCCTATCCTAGAAAAGTATAATTCCATGAAAACCACAAATGTGCTCGACTTTTGGTACAACTTCCAATTTTCACAAAAGATTGACATTTTGTATCAATTTTCAAATACATCTATAATTCCATGTGTTTGCTAAGACTTATCATTATAATCTGACATATGGAATTGTCCTCAATTTTCCCTTTTTACCTCTAAATCCTAGATACCTAGGGAAACTTATCAATCTTCCTTGATTTTCAATATATCAATAAAACCTTATTAACTCATGAGATAATACTTCATTCAAGGAATATGAGATCATAATCAAGACGTTTAATCCACATCTATATACTATAATCCAAACTTGCAATTTCTGATTGTCCAATATCCATTTTCCATTTCAGCCTACGGACCAGTCGACTGCCCAAATGGCTGTCGACTCCCAAATCTCACAGAATGTTTCTGGGCTCTGACCAGTCGACTGCCCTGGGGGCAGTCGACTAATACCTGAATTTCAGGTTTTTTTAGCCCAATTTCAGTAATGTCTAAATAATTCTATAAATATCCGAAAAATCTAAAATTTTATAGGGAGATTTGTGAAGCCTATATTTACTTCGGAAAAATACGTTTCCAAACAAATGTACTCCATATCCCAAGATTGGTACAAAATTCCAACTCTTTCTAAATTGTATCAATTAGACTTCTCCCAAAAGTTCTAATTTCGACTTCTCCTTAATGTATCTTCCACTGCTTGATCATAGTTCATTTCTATCACTGATATATATGATTTTATCCATTAAAACCTAATTTTACCCAATATAATCATATTTTCAGCTTTTCCCTCTAAGTTTTTTTTGTAATGTGCCAAAACCTAGAATTAAAATTTACTCAAGTTTTCCAATCCCTTTTGCACATTTCCTAGCCTACCTAGGCCGTCCTAGGGAAACCATCTATTGAGATCCATTTACCATGGACCCTAAAGGCTCCTAGAGCTCCCCCTTGAGCTCTTGGCCTTAGCCACCTCCCTAGGTGACTCAATCCACACTAGGCAATACGGGTGTGCCACCGGTGATTCTTGGCCTATAAAATGAACCCTCTTAACCTTAGACACTTTGTCTTTGGTTAAGTCATTTTCTTTCCTTTTGGATGGCACCCCCTTGCCATCCTTGGACTTCTCCTTCTTGCCATGATCATATACCTTTCAGCATATTTCTTTTTGTTGGTCTTGGAGACTTTAGACCTGTAGCCCAGACCCGATCTATCATAGTTGGGGTTTAAGCTACCCAACACCATGTCTAAGCCCTTAGATCCAACTGTGAATCTTTCTAGGACCTTTTCTAATGTATCAAGCTTTGCCCTCAAGGCTTGATTTTCCTTTGCCAAGTTTCTAACTTTAGTTTCCATATGTCCTCCTTGGACATTCCTAGACCTACCCTCATTTCTAGGCACATTCCTCTCCTTCTTGGAATTAGTGTCTTGATCGTGAGGTACAAGGGTCCTAGGTCTATCATGATGCATGCTTTTGTTAATGTTTTGACCTACCTTGTTATCCCTATTCCTAACATTATATTTGAAACCATGATTATGCACAAGTAAGCAATTTTCATGTATTTTAGCATGCATGGATGGGTAATTAACATGATTTTTAAAATGCAAAGAGGAACTTGAAATTGAATTTCTTTTTAGTCTAGGGTTAGAAATTACCTCCCTTACCCGTGTAGTCCCTTCTTGTTGTAAACTTCTTCTTGTCTTTCTTTCCTTCTTCTCCCATTTTCTTAGATGCTCCATTTTCTTTATTTCACCTTTCTTTGGGCACTTGGTGTGGTAGTGCCCCAATTCTCCGCATGTGAAGCATCTAATCTCTATTTTCCTTTCTGGGGCTCCTCTAATCCTACAACCCACGTTAGATTTAAAAGAACTTGAAATGAGTTTAGATTTTACCTCCTTAGCTTTTGGGCACTTGTCCTTGTAGTGCCCCTTTTCGTTGCAACCAAAGCATGTGATGTGTTCCTTTTGCCTTGCTTTGGTGGAGGTAGAGGTTTCTTCTTGTTCTTGTATGATTGAGGGTCTCTCCTGTTAGTAGGAGCCCTAGAGTCAATTATGTGATGATTGACTAGGGACATTTTGTATCATATTCTATCATTAATAAAGGCATGTTTGGTTATTATACTTACTTTGTATTCTGTGCCGAATGACTAAGTATAATAATGTCCTTGTGTAGTAGGTTCTTATCTACATTATATCGATTGGTTGAATCGATAGTGAGATAATGTAGAGAACACTACACTAAATTATTCCTAGTCAAGCATCAATTATTCAGGGACAATATTGATGCATGGAGACTAGCATGTAGGTCAACTGATGACTTGAGCTCACAAGTCATGGATATGTGATATCAAGTTGACACATGGGTATACATTGGAGAATGTGTACTGAATGACCCGCCATGAGAAAGGTTCATAGATTGTCATATGGGTGTCATAGACTTTCTCATATGACTATTGGTATGAATAGTCCTTAGACCTGAAGTCACTACGGTTCCCTACATAAGGAGTTATGTACTTTGGTATCGTCAAACGTCACCCATAACAGGGTGGACTATAAAGGCGATCACTGGGTATGTAATGAGTTATGCGGAGGGATGTGAGTGATGTAGATGGGATCTATCCCTCCCATATGACGGGAGTAATATCTGTGGGCCCCTTGATCGAGTAGGACTACTGAAACGTATGGCCATGCTCAAGTGAGTCAATATGAGATATTGAGCTCATTTGTTTGAGTGAGTCTACTCAGGGATCAAGAAACACAAGATTGATTGAGGATGACACGGTCTATGCCTCATTGGTCAATCTAGATATCAAGGATAGAAGGACAAGGTCATACACTATCATAGTCACGGAGGTTTAGTCGGATCTCGACTTTTCTTGTTACGTGGGTAGCAATGATGCATTGCTAGATGTTGCTCATTGTTTATGTGTCTAAAGTGTTTAGGCGCATTGCTAACGTCACGAGAACCTATTGGGTCACACACAAAGGACACAATGCTTTGGGAAAGTTGATCGACAGATCTGAGCCTGAGTTGGGAACTCGGGAGATCTGAGCCCGAGTTTGGAACTCGGGAGATCTGAGCCCGAGTTTGGAACTCGGGAGATCTTAGCCCGAGTTGGGAACTCGAGAGACCTGAGCCCGAGTTGGGAACTCGGGAGGTCAGTTCGGGGGACTCGAGTTGGGAACTCGAGAGAGACCGAGTCGGAGCTCGGCGGGTCGAGTCGGAGCTCGGCGGGCCGAGTCGGAGCTCGGCGGGCCGAGTCGGAGCTCGGCGGGCCGAGTCGGAGCTCGGCGGGCCGAGTCGGAGCTCGGCGGGCCGAGTCGGAGCTCGGCGGACTGAGTCGGAGCTCGGCGGACTGGGTCGGGAGCTCGCCACTCGGGAGACTTGGTCGGGAGACCGAGTCGGAAGCCCGAGAGGCCCGGTCGGAGTTGCATGAAGGAAAGAGAAAAGTCTCTCTTCATTGGATGAAAAGATTCTTTTCTTGCATGGGAAATGATAATGAGCCACATAAAAAGATGTGCTCTTTATTGGGAAGCCAAAGAGACACAAACCTCTTCATATTCATGGGATGATTATAAAAGAGGGCCTTGTGACTTTGGATGAGGTCTTCTTCTTGCCTTAGTTATTCCCCTTCCCTTCCTCTCTTCTTCCTCTCCTCCACTCTTGGCCGAAACCATACTTTAAGGTTCTTGGTGTTTTCCAGCTACCTCAAGTTGCTAGCACAACTAAGGTAGTTCTCCCGAAGTTGAGAAATTGTGTTCGTGTGGATACGAATAGAGGCACGGACGCTTGAACGTGCAAGAGATCCGGCGCATCTTGGACGAGCGGGATAACCGAAGGGCACACTTTAAAGGTATAAACAGTACATAAATCTATCAGATAGATAGCTTTGTACGAGTTTTCTTTCGCATGGATCGCTCGTGGGTTCTTGTTTCCGCTGCGTTTTTATTGTTTTGTGCCAGGAGAACCCAACATCTCCTCCCCTCAATACTTGACGTTGATACTTTCTCTTCTACTCTTGAAGAAGATGATGACTTTTCACTTTCTAGTGCTCTTTCACTTGATGAAGTCGACACTTCTTCCTCCTTTTGGTCTTCTTGGATTATTGACCTTGCTTCTTCAGGCTCCTCTACTACATGAGCTTGTGTAGGGCTCTTGTGAATTTCTTTCAATTTGCTCCATAATTCAGATGCATTTTGATACGCTCCTGCATCACTCAAAAAATTGTCAGGCAAAAGATTTACTAAGATACTAACTACCTTTTCATTCGCTTTCGCTTGATCTTATTGTTCTTGATTCCAATACCTAGGCCTAAGCCTCTTCCCGTGCTTATCCTTTGGAATCTCGAACGGTTCTTCTATGATCATTCTACATGCCCAATCCATGCTAAACCAAGTCTCCATCCTTGCTTTCCAATAGCCGAAATCCTCGTGGTCATAGGGTGGTGGAGTGTAGATGTCGTCACCAAGTTTGTCTTCTATTTTCTTTTCCCTCTAGCGTGTGCTCCCTCGGCGGTTAGTCCGATCAAGAGCGATCCTTCACTCTGATACCAACTGATGAATCGAATGCGTCCGCTAGAGGGGGGGTGAATAGTATTTCTTCGTCATTTTCTCTACAAAGATGTTAGCGCAAGCGGAATATACGATAAAACAATAAAAACAATACTAACCAATGCTAACAACGAAGATTTACATAGTATCCACCCCGAACGGGTGACTAATCCAAGAATCCGTCGGTGGATCAATCCCTGGATAACTTCCGGCTAGCTCTCGTCGCTCCTTATGGGTGGAGAAACCTCGCCACAATCCCAAGCAAACCTCTGAGCACAAAGACTACTATCTTGCCTTTAACCAAGACAAGATTCGTCAAGAATCTTAGCCACCACGAAGTCCTCTTTAGATAGGACTCGGGCTGAAACCCTCGCTTCCAGTCGACTGCCCCCAGGGCAGTCAACTAGTGCCACTGAAATTCGACCGTTGCACCCCAACGTTCGAATTCTCAGCCAACTCACTAGCCACCTACCAGTCGACTGCCCTGAGACCTTTCTGTGAGTTCCATCAGTCGACTGCCCCCAGGCCAGTCGACTGGTCTACTCACCCACCTAAGGTTACCCTTCCTGAGTACATTCCACTCCGCACTCAACCCTCATGACTCGACTGACTCCTCATCCGCATCCTCGACTATTGCCTTCGTGCCCTCTTCATCTTCGGCTCCCGTCCCTCGGATGCACGCAAGCCTCCAGCTTGCCTCCATGCCATCTTTCACGCATGCCTCGAAGTCCGCCCCCATCAGCTCATCGTCCCTGCTCTCCAAAGTCCCTCGGGTGCACACAAGCCTCTAGCTTGTCTCCATGCCACCCTTCACCGTACCGAGACTGTCCAGTCAAGTCCATATATGTAACCTGTATATCCTGCACACTCAACATACACATTTGAGATAACAATGGTAAACCAAACTTAAACCATTTGCCCAAACATCACAACACTTAGTCACTCCGAACCACAGATTGCCTCAACAGGAGCCACCCGAGTGATATTATACTCAGACTCTTAGCTGGTCACCTAGCAGGTCGCCGGTCGGTTTGAAGTCAATAGTGATCGGCTTGTTTTAATGTGTGTGTCAATATAGTTAAGTTAGCTTTTCATGTTGATTTGATATGTGTGCTTGAGTCATACAGGACCTAGAGAATCACACATGAGTAACAAAGTGTAGCTTCCGAGGGATGAGAGCCAAGGAAGAGAACTTCAAGGGCGAACCAAGGAAGTAGACTTCAAAGGCATACGCGAAGGATGACATGGAGGCAAGTCATGGGCTTGTGTGTGCATCTAAGGGATGAGAGACAAAGAAAGAGAACTTCAAGGGGCAAGCCGAGGAAGTGGACCTCAAGGCATACGTGAAGGATGGACTTCGGAGTGAGTTTGAGTGAACTTGTAAGCTAGGCAGTCGACTGGCAAAGGAAGCAGTCGACTACCAGCGTCGAGTGGAAACTCACAGAAAGATCAGTCGACTGGTCTGCTAAAAAATAGAGCTGTTAGGCTGGGCATCAGTTGACTGGCCCTAGGGGCAGTCGACTGGTGTCGTGGCTGAGCTGTTTGGATAACAACTCTCTCATCTATTTAAGAGGAGGCTTTGGAGCATGAATAGGTTGCGGTTCTATATTGCTAAATCCTATTCTAAGTGCCTAAAGCTTCCATAGCCTATTCTCTTCCTCATATTCTAAATCTCATCTTGTAAAAGAGGAACATAGCATCTTGTGAAGGTTTCTTCACCATCAAGGAGAAGATTATAGTGAAGCTTGATTGTGTGGTGTGGATCTTTGGATTAGTCACCTCTAGGAGGTGAATACCAAGTAAATCAAGGGAGTTAGCATTGTAACGCCCGTTTTTTTTTCTTTGACCACCATAAAGCGGCGTTACGTTAACATACTTAGGGCATGTAGACATCATAACGCAGCGAAAAACTTTAAACTTACACCTACATGCACTTTCTACCATTCCTAGCATCATAACATACTTAGCATCATGTCATACTTAGCATCATGTTATACTTTAGCTTTTTGTCATACTTTAGCATCATATCATAGAGTCATAGTCATATTCAAGTACTCAGTAGTAAAGGTAAAGTTCCATCATAAGGCAAGCAAACATATGGTCTCTTGGCCAAGTCACTATCACACACATTCTGCAAAGTCCTCCTGCTGCTTCCTTACTGTTCCTTTGCGTGATCTGCGGTATAAGAAAATAAAACTATAAGCACACAGGCTTAGTAAGACTCTTTCCTACTCACTAAAACCGTCCGTCACTTAATCATAAACATATGAAACATTAGCACTCTTAGCGCTTTACTTAGAACATCATCCCTAGCATCACTTAGCATTCATTTGACATGTCATGGACATAGCTTCACCCCATTCATAGCATGACATAAACATAACCATAAACATTCGGGTATGGCATAATTATTGACATAACATAAACATCGTAAACAATCATAGCATGGCATAATACTTGATATAGACATAAATAAAATCATGGCATAAATCTAATTACAATCATGGCATCCCACACTAGCATGAGCATGAACAAAATAATGGCATTCTAACGTAACATAAACATAATTAAACCATGGCATCCTAAACTAACATAAACATCAATAAACTCATGGCATCCTAACCTAGCATACACATAATTAAAGCATGGCATTCTAAACTAGCATAAAATCATGGCATCCTAAACTAACATAAACATAGATAAAATCATGGCATCCTAAACTATCATAAACATAATTAAAGCATGGCGTTCTAAACTAGCATCAAATCATGGCATAAACATAAATAACATCATGGCATAAACCTAAATAATATCATGGCATAAGCTTAAATAATATCATGGCATAAACATAAATAAAATCATGGCATAAACATAAATAAAATCATGGCATAAACATAAATAAAATCATGACATAAACATAAATAAAATCATGGCATAAACATAAATAAAATCATGGCATACACATAAATCAAATCATGACATAAACATAAATAAAATCATGGCATAAACATAAATAAAATCATGGCATGAACATATCTTCATAACATACTTTTCGTAAACATACTTTTCATAACATAATGCATAACATGAATGGATGCATGTGGCAATCGTGCATATATATTATATATATATATATATATATATATATATATATATATAAGGATGCTTAATTTGAAAACATGCTTTTAACATAATCATAACTTTCATTGGGCCCTGGCTTGTACCACATTCATTCATCATATGCGCGCATCCCTAAGTAAATACGAGGTAGCTAATCTCGACCTACTAGGGTAAGGACAGCTTCATCGGTAGTCCCGAACCGTAAGGACAGCATCATCGGTAGTCCCGAACCGTGGACAGCATCATCGGTAGTCCAGAACCGTGGACCTTACTTAGGTCCGGTACAAGCCCATAAAATAAAATAAATGCTTTCATATGCTTCTTCATTCATCATCATTCATAGCATATTCATTCGTTCATATCATACTTAGCCTTCATTCATCGTTTCCATTATTAGACATGGCATGGGTACACATCATTCATATAGTATGGCATACACACACAAGCATGGCATACATTCATATCATTCATAAGACATGGCATACATACATATCATTCATACATCATGTCATACATACATATCATTCCTAAATCATGGCATATGTCTAAACATTCTATGACCTAACGTATATTTCATGACATATAAGCTATAGGTTTAGTTAACATGGTATTCCTTCACCTTACTTAAGCATACCTCCTAATTACCTATACCCTAGGGTACTCTAGGGTACCCCAAAAATTCCCAAAAATTATATTTACTTACTACACATCATAAGGGAACATTAATCAACATCATCAAGATTTTTTGGCATAATTATAGACCCCAAAATCATGGTGGCCGAAACCCACAAACCTAGGGTTCTTGGTTTCCTTTCCTTGTTGTTGGCCGAAACTCATAGGGTCTCTAGGGTACTCCAAAAATTCCCAAAAATTATACTTAACTTCTAAACATCATAAGGAAACATTAAATAACATTATCATGATTTTTAACATATTTTTAGACCTTTAAAACATGCTGGCCGAAACCCTTGAACTTAAAGTTCTGGGTTTTGCTTCCTTCATGTTGGCCGAGACCCTAGGGTGTCCTAGGGTACTCTAAAAATTCCCAAAAATTACAGTTAACTTCTAAACATCATAAGGGAACATCAAATAATATTATCATGATTTTTAGCATAATTATGGACCTTTAAAACATGCTGGCCGAAACCTTTGAACATAGAAACCTTGATTTTGTTTCCCTTCAACATTAAATCCGAAACTAACCCATATATCATGCCAAAAATCCCCAAAAATTTCAATATACTTCTAAACATCATAAGGGAACATCAAATAATATTATCATGATTTTTAGCATAATTATGGACCTTTAAAACATGCTGGCCGAAACCTTTGAACCATAGAAACCTGGATTTTGTTTCCCTTCAACATTAAATCCGAAACTAACCCATATATCATGCCAAAAATCCCCAAAAATTTCAATTAACTTCTAAACATCATAAGGGAACATCAAATAATATTATCATGATTTTTTAGCATAATTATGGACCTTTAAAACATGCTGGCCGAAACCTTTGAACCATAGAAACCTGGATTTTGTTTCCCTTCAACATTAAATCCGAAACTAACCCATATATCATGCCAAAAATCCCCAAAAATTTCAATTAACTTCTAAACATCATAAGGGAACATCAAATAATATTATCATGATTTTTAGCATAATTATGGACCTTTAAAACATGCTGGCCGAAACCTTTGAACCATAGAAACCTGGATTTTGTTTCCCTTCAACATTAAATCCGAAACTAACCCATATATCATGCCAAAAATCCCCAAAAATTTCAATTAACTTCTAAACATCATAAGGGAACATCAAATAATATTATCATGATTTTTAGCATAATTATGGACCTTTAAAACATGCTGGCCGAAACCTTTGAACCATAGAAACCTGGATTTTGTTTCCTTTCAACATTAAATCCGAAACTCACCCATATATCCAGCCAAAAATCATGGAAAACGTTGGTAACTATTATACCACAGGTGAGGGAGTCTTACCTTAGATTTCTTGATTTTTAGACCTTGGATGGAAAGAAGGAAGAAGACTTGACCACACCTAGCCCTTGGAAACTTGAGAAGACCTTAGATCTTGGAGGATGAGACTTTTTGTGAAGTTTTCTCAAGGGAGAAGTCCTCCTTGAGTGCTCGGCAAGAATGGAGAAGGAAGAGAGGAGCAAATGCACTTGATGGCATGAAGAATGAAACTCCCAAACCCCCTTATTAATCAACCATTAAGGTGGTGAATGAAGAGTTTTCTATGGCCCTTCATCTTCCTCTACCATTTAACAACCATTCACTTCCTTTCCTCACAAGAATTCCTTGCTAGGTGAGTTGGTTAAAGCATTCATTGGTTGTAAAGAGGTCCAAGGTTCAATCCTTGGCCCATGCACCTTTATTTTTATTTTATTTAATCATTTTTCTTATTTTCGAAAATTCCCCTTTTATTTCGAAAATTCTCCAAAAATGACCCATAATTTTGCCAATATTCCTAAATAAAATTCTTTTATATTTATATGAATTTTACCCAATTAATACCCATTTTTCGGAGCCCATTTAAGGCCCATTAGTACCTAATTCCTCAAATTAAATAGGAAAATTAAACTAATACTTACCCATAATCATGCTAATATGTCCAATTAAATCCTATTTATCTTTATACTAATTTCCACCTAAAATCCACCGATAATTATGGTACTAGCAAGCCCATATAAGGCCCATTAGTGCCCTTTTTCCCAATTTAAATGGGAAAACATGGATTTTCTAGGCCAAAGTTTGTATTATTACCTCTAGGTCCTTCGGAAAATTATCTAGACATGCTTAATATTTTAATAAAATATTAAGAGAATTTTCCGGGTCGTTACAATCCCCCATACCTCGTGAAAGTTCGTCCTCGAACTTAGAATAACTCCGGGTACTTGCGCCTCATTTCGTCCTCGCGTTCCCAGGTAGCTTCCTCGAACCGCTGGCTTTGCCATAAGATCTTAACCAAGGGTACCTCCTTACTCCTCAGCTTCTTGACCTCTCTATCCAAAATCCGAAGGGGTCTGCTCTCATAACTCAGGTCCTCTTGTATTTGCACCGTCTGCGGCTCGATCACTTGGTCTGTATTCGGGATACACTTTTTAAGCAGGGACACATGGAATACGTTATGGATAGCTGACATCTCTGGAGGTAGCTCCAGCTCGTATGCCACCTTACCAACTCTTTTCAGAATCAGATACGGCCCCACATATCGCGGACTCAGCTTTCCTTTCTTCCCAAATCTTGTCACCCCTTTCATAGGAGCCACTTTGAGGAATACCAAATCCCCAACATTAAATTCCAGGGGTCTACGCCGGACATCGGCATAACTCTTCTGCCGACTCTGAGCAGTTTCTATCCGTTGTCGAATATTCTGTATAGCTTGGGTGGTGCTGTTAATGAGATCCGTTGTGTGCCCCATCTCCTTCTTCTCACCACCCTCATACCAACAGATCGGAGACCTACATCTCCTCCCATACAACGCTTCATAAGGTGCCATTCCAATAGTAGCTTGGTAGCTGTTGTTGTACGCGAATTCTGCTAAACACAAATATCGACACCAGCTTCCCTTGAAATCCAAGGCACACGCTCGCAACATGTCTTCTAGTACTTGATTCACCCGTTCAGTTTGCCCATCAGTTTGAGGGTGAAAGGCGGTACTAAATCGCAATTTAGTGCCGAGAGATTTCTGAACACACTCCCAGAAATGCGAAGTAAAACGTCCATCCCTATCTGAGATGATGGTCTTGGGAACTCCATGCAGCCTGATTACCTCCTTAACATATAACTGAGCCAGTTGCTCAATCGAATAAGTCATCTTGATTGCTAAGAAGTGAGCGGACTTAGTCAATCTGTCCACAATGACCCATATCGCATCATATCCATTTGTAGTTCGGGGAAGTCCTGAAATGAAATCCATTGAGACATCTTCCCATTTCCATTCCGGAATTGGAAGTGGCTGCAGAACTCCTCCGGGACGCTGGTGTTCTGCTTTCACTTGCTGACAGGTCATGCAAGTACTGATATGCTGGGCCACATCCCTCTTCATACCGGACCACCAAAACTTCCCCTTCAGATCCTGATACATCTTGGTGGACCCTGGATGCATCGAGTAAGGGGTTCCGTGAGCTTCTGCCAGTATCTCCTTTCGAAGCTCCGGATCATTAGGGATACATAAACGATCCCTAAGGTAGAGTACTCCCCCTTCGGCGATATGAAAACCATCGCCCTTTCCTTCCAGGATCTCCTGTTTTATTTTCTGCAGACTCCTATCCCCATCTTGTTTTTCCACTATATCCTCGAACAGCAGGGGTGATATTGTCATGGTGGAAAGTCGTCCGGAGATGACCTCGACCCCGAAGTTCATAATTTCTTCTTTGAGTGGTCGGGGTAATCTGGCTATGGACATCAGGGTGGCACTTGACTTCCGACTGAGTGCATCGGCCACCTTGTTTGCCTTCCCTGGATGATAGAGGATCTCGCAGTCATAGTCTTTTACCAACTCAAGCCATCGGCGTTGCCTCATATTCAGATCCTTCTGAGTGAAGAAATATCGCAGACTCTGATGGTCCGTATAAATTCGACACTGCGCTCCATACAGATAATGCCTCCATATCTTAAGAGCGAAGACCACCGCAGCCAGTTCCAGATCATGAGTGGGGTAATTTTGTTCATATTCCTTGAGCTGTCGAGAGCCATAGGCAATAACTTTTCCCTTCTGCATAAGTACCGCTCCAAGTCCTAGTTTGGAGGCATCGCTATACATATCAAAGCTCTGATTACATTCTGGAAGGGCAAGGATGGGCGCACTTGTGAGTCTCCTTTTTAGTTCCAAGAAACTATTTTCACAATCTTCTGTCCATTCATACTTCTTATCCCTCCGGGTGAGAGCCGTTAAAGGGGCTGCAATCCTCGAGAAATCCTCCACAAATTTTCTATAATAGCCTGCCAATCCCAGAAAACTTCTGATCTCGCTGGCATTCTTTGGCCGACTCCAGTTATTCACCGCTTCAACCTTCATTGGATCCACCATAACTCCATCTTTAGAAATAATATGGCCCAAAAAGCCCACTTGATCAAGCCAGAACTCACATTTGGAAAATTTCGCATATAGTTGCTTTTCCCGAAGAATCCCTAATACTATCTTCAGGTGCTCCGTGTGCTCCTCTTGGGTCCTCGAATAGATAAGAATATCGTCGATGAAGACGATCACAAATTTGTCGAGGAACGACGAGAACACCCGATTCATAAGGTCCATAAACATAGCAGGGGCATTCGTCACGCCAAAAGGCATAACAACAAACTCAAAGTGCCCGTACCTCGTTCGGAAAGCCGTCTTTGGAATATCCTCCTGTTTTACTCTAACCTGATGATAACCAGACCTCAGATCGATCTTTGAGAAAACAGTGGCTCCCTTTAATTGGTCAAACAGGTCATCTATCCTCGGAAGGGGATACCTGTTCTTTATTGTTACGTCATTCAGCGCTCGGTAATCTATGCACATTCGCATAGATCCGTCTTTCTTCTTCACAAACAGTACCGGAGCTCCCCACGGGGAATGACTAGGGCGAATAAATCCCTTATCCAACAACTCCTGTAACTGTTCCTGAAGCTCCTTCAATTCAATTGGCGCCATACGGTAAGGTGCCTTTGAGATCGGGTTAGTACCAGGAATTAATTCAATCTCAAATTCAACTTCTCTATCAGGAGCTAATCCAGGTAATTCCTCTGGGAAAACCTCTGGGTAATCACATACCACCCGAACATCTTCCAGCTTCCGATTCTTCACTTGACCGGCATCAACCACATATGCTAAAAATCCAGTATATCCTTTGTCTAACATCTTCTGGGCTTGGAGAGCTGATAAATATTTCCCGGTTCTTTTCCTTGGCTCCCCGATGAACTCGAACTTAGAACTTCCCTCAGGTCGAAAGACCACCTTTCGCTTACGGCACTCAATAGAAGCACCGTATTTACCCAGGAAATCCATTCCTATAATAACATCATAATCTTTCATGTCGAGCACTATCAGATCGCAGTACAGTTCCCTTCCTGCAATTCTGACTGGCACCGCACCCATCACATGAGTGGATGTCATGATTTCCCCCGAGGGTAGGGTCGTTAAGAACCTGCAGTTTAGCACTTGCGGAAGCCTATCTATCTTCTTGGTAAAGGGTACCGAGATGAATGAGTGTGTTGCCCCAGTATCAAATAATGCAGTAGCATACTGACTGGAAATAAGTATCTGACCTGTGACAACCGTGGAAGCTTCCGCAGCGTCCTCCTTGGTAACCGAGAAAACCCTGGCATTTGTCTCCATTGGAGGAGCCTCCAGCAGTGGGGTACCCTCCAGCTCGGCCGGCATATAATATAATTTCGCTGGTGCTCCTTGGTACTGAGCCAGTGGTTGGGGAGAGACCTGATTCTTGGTAGGGCAGGAAGCCGCCATATGCCCTTCCACACCACAATTGTAACACCGGTTCGTACCCTTGCGACATTCCCCGGAGTGGTTTTTCCCGCATGTTGCGCACGGGGAAGGCTTGGGCTGCTTATTTGCTGGGCCCCCTTGAGTGTTGTTCCATGGCTTTCGTTTACCACTCTGATCTCCCTTCCAGTTGGTTTGATTGCTCTGGGCCTTTTGACCTCCTAAGCAATCATTAATAGAGGGAACATTAAGGGTAATAAGAGCGAGAATCAAGCATCTTAGAATAAACTCGATTCTTACTTTCGTTCGTCGCCTTCCTTTGCTGAATGATACTATTCAAATAGTGCTCAGTAAGTAAAGCACTACTAAACAGTTCCTCGGCGGTCTGGGGCCTGTTAACTCCACCAGCCACGTTCAGAGCTATTTCGGGTCGTAACATCTTCAGCATAAGTCGGACCCTCTCTTTCTCTGTGCGGACTAGCTCAGGACACAGGCGGGCCAGTCGATTAAATTTCTTCACGGCTTCATTGACCGAGAGGTTGCCCTGACGAAATTCCGTAAACTCGTCGTAGTGTTTGGTTGTAACCCGCATATTGAAGAATTCTTCAAAGAATTCTGCTTCAAAATCGGCCCACGCCATCTGGTTTACTTGCCTCTTGGTCCTGACCCTCTCCCACCACATTCTGGCATCCCCAGACAGGCAGAATGATGCGCACTTGACCTTCTCCTGCTCAGGCCAGTCTAACAGCTCCAGTGTACTTTCCACCGTCTTGAACCATGCCTGGGCGTCCCAGGGTTCGCCGGTACCCGAGAAATTCTCCGGTTTCAGTCTTAACCACTGGATCAAATAAGCCTCCTGTCGTGCCCCAGGAGTATGTGCAACCGTAGGCGCCACCGGCGCAGTAGTCTGGTTCACTGGTGGAGTAGTAGAGTTCTCCTGCTGGTTCATTAAGGTGTTAATAGTTTGCTGCTGCTCGGTAACTTGACGTTGGAGCTGGGTTACTAGTTGCATCAGATCAGGCGTTGGTGTTGTCTCGTTAAGCCGACTACTCTGTCTTCTGGCCATGTTTTTCTTCACCAAGAACAAGTATGGCCAATATCAGTTTTTTTTCGATATTATGCTAATATTTAATTCCTAAAATAATATAATATACCAAAATATATATCGTTCATAGGTACTTATCTCAAAGTACCTTTCATCATTGTTCATACTTGCGTATTCTATAGTCTTAGATATCGTCATTCTAGGAACATAATAAAACATAAAATACACTTAAAAATACTTACTTGGAAGCTGCAGGAAGAGGGCTTGATGTGTGTGTAGTGAGATGGTTACGGCTCTGATACCAACCTGTAACGCCCGCTTTTTTTTTTTCTTTGACCACCATAAAGCGGCGTTACGTTAACATACTTAGGGCATGTAGACATCATAACGCAGCGGAAAACTTTAAACTTACACCTACATGCACTTTCTACCATTCCTAGCATCATAACATACTTAGCATCATGTCATACTTAGCATCATGTTATACTTTAGCTTTCTGTCATACTTTAGCATCATATCATAGAGTCATAGTCATATTCAAGTACTCAGTAGTAAAGGTAAAGTTCCATCATAAGGCAAGCAAACATATGGTCTCTTGGCCAAGTCACTATCACACACATTCTGCAAAGCCCTCCTGCTGCTTCCTTACTGTTCCTTTGCGTGATCTGCGGTATAAGAAAATAAAACTATAAGCACACAGGCTTAGTAAGACTCTTTCCTACTCACTAAAACCGTCCGTCACTTAATCATAAACATATGAAACATTAGCACTCTTAGCGCTTTACTTAGAACATCATCCCTAGCATCACTTAGCATTCATTTGACATGTCATGGACATAGCTTCACCCCATTCATAGCATGACATAAACATAACCATAAACATTCGGGTATGGCATAATTATTGACATAACATAAACATCGTAAACAATCATAGCATGGCATAATACTTGATATAGACATAAATAAAATCATGGCATAAATCTAATTACAATCATGGCATCCCACACTAGCATGAGCATGAACAAAATAATGGCATTCTAACGTAACATAAACATAATTAAACCATGGCATCCTAAACTAACATAAACATCAATAAACTCATGGCATCCTAACCTAGCATACACATAATTAAAGCATGGCATTCTAAACTAGCATAAAATCATGGCATCCTAAACTAACATAAACATAGATAAAATCATGGCATCCTAAACTATCATAAACATAATTAAAGCATGGCGTTCTAAACTAGCATCAAATCATGGCATAAACATAAATAACATCATGGCATAAACCTAAATAATATCATGGCATAAACTTAAATAATATCATGGCATAAACATAAATAAAATCATGGCATAAACATAAATAAAATCATGGCATAAACATAAATAAAATCATGGCATAAACATAAATAAAATCATGGCATAAACATAAATAAAATCATGGCATAAACATAAATAAAATCATGGCATAACATAAATGAACATATCTTCATAACATACTTTTCGTAAACATACTTTTCATAACATAATGCATAACATGAATGGATGCATGTGGCAATCGTGCATATATATATATATATATATATATATATATAAGGATGCTTAATCTTGAAAACATGCTTTTAACATAATCATAACTTTCATTGGGCCCTGGCTTGTACCACATTCATTCATCATATGCGCGCATCCCTAAGTAAATACGAGGTAGCTAATCTCGACCTACTAGGGTAAGGACAGCTTCATCGGTAGTCCCGAACCGTAAGGACAGCATCATCGGTAGTCCCGAACCGTGGACAGCATCATCGGTAGTCCAGAACCGTGGACCTTACTTAGGTCCGGTACAAGCCCATAAAATAAAATAAATGCTTTCATATGCTTCTTCATTCATCATCATTCATAGCATATTCATTCGTTCATCATACTTAGCCTTCATTCATCGTTTCCATTATTAGACATGGCATGGGTACACATCATTCATATAGTATGGCATACACACACAAGCATGGCATACATTCATATCATTCATAAGACATGGCATACATACATATCATTCATACATCATGTCATACATACATATCATTCCTAAATCATGGCATATGTCTAAACATTCTATGACCTAACGTATATTTCATGACATATAAGCTATAGGTTTAGTTAACATGGTATTCCTTCACCTTACTTAAGCATACCTCCTAATTACCTATACCCTAGGGTACTCTAGGGTACCCCAAAAATTCCCAAAAATTATATTTACTTACTACACATCATAAGGGAACATTAATCAACATCATCAAGATTTTTTGGCATAATTATAGACCCCAAAATCATGGTGGCCGAAACCCACAAACCTAGGGTTCTTGGTTTCCTTTCCTTGTTGTTGGCCGAAACTCATAGGGTCTCTAGGGTACTCCAAAAATTCCCAAAAATTATACTTAACTTCTAAACATCATAAGGAAACATTAAATAACGTTATCATGATTTTTAACATATTTTTAGACCTTTAAAACATGCTGGCCGAAACCCTTGAACTTAAAGTTCTGGGTTTTGCTTCCTTCATGTTGGCCGAGACCCTAGGGTGTCCTAGGGTACTCTAAAAATTCAAAAAAATTACAGTTAACTTAAAAATATCATAAGGGAACATCAAATAATATTATCATGATTTTTAGCATAATTATGGACCTTTAAAACATGCTGTCCGAAACCTTTGAACATAGAAACCTTGATTTTGTTTCCCTTCAACATTAAATCCGAAACTAACCCATATATCATGCCAAAAATCCACAAAAATTTCATTGTACTTATAAACATCATAAGGGAACATCAAATAATATTATCATGATTTTTAGCATAATTATGGACCTTTAAAACATGCTGGCCGGAACCTTTGAACCATAGAAACCTGGATTTTGTTTCCCTTCAACATTAAATCCGAAACTAACCCATATATCATGAAAAAAATCCCCAAAAATTTCAATTAACTTCTAAACATCATAAGGGAACATCAAATAATATTATCATGATTTTTTAGCATAATTATGGACCTTTAAAACATGCTGGCCGAAACCTTTGAACCATAGAAACCTGGATTTTGTTTTCCTTCAACATTAAATCCGAAACTAACCCATATATCATGAAAAAAATCCCCAAAAATTTAAATTAACTTCTAAACATCATAAGGGAACATCAAATAATATTATCATGATTTTTAGCATAATTATGGACCTTTAAAACATGCTGGCCGAAACCTTTGAACCATAGAAACCTGGATTTTGTTTCCCTTCAACATTAAATCCGAAACTAACCCATATATCATGCCAAAAATCCCCAAAAATTTCAATTAACTTTAAACATCATAAGGGAACATCAAATAATATTATCTGATTTTTAGCATAATTATGGACCTTTAAAACATGCTGGCCGAAACCTTTGAACCATAGAAACCTGGATTTTGTTTCCTTTCACATTAAATCCGAAACTCACCCATATATCCAGCCAAAAATCATGGAAAATGTTGGTAACTATTATACCACAGGTGAGGGAGTCTTACCTTAGATTTCTTGATTTTTTAGACCTTGGATGGAAAGAAGGAAGAAGACTTGACCACACCTAGCCCTTGGAAACTTGAGAAGACCTTAGATCTTGGAGGATGAGACTTTTTGTGAAGTTTTCTCAAGGGAGAAGTCCTCCTTGAGTGCTCGGCAAGAATGGAGAAGGAAGAGAGGAGCAAATGCACTTGATGGCATGAAGAATGAAACTCCCAAACCCCCTTATTAATCAACCATTAAGGTGGTGAATGAAGAGTTTTCTATGGCCCTTCATCTTCCTCTACCATTTAACCACCATTCACTTCCTTTCCTCCCAAGAATTCCTTGCTTGGTGAGTTGGTTAAAGCATTCATTGGTTGTATAAGAGGTCCAAGGTTTAATCCTTGGCCCATGCACCTTTATTTTTATTTTATTTAATCCTTTTTCTTATTTTCGAAAATTCCCCTTTTATTTCGAAAATTCTCCAAAAATGACCCATAATTTTGCCAATATTCCTAAATAAAATTCTTTTATATTTATATGAATTTTACCCAATTAATACCCATTTTTCGGAGCCCATTTAAGGCCCATTAGTACCTAATTCCTCAAATTAAATAGGAAAATTAAACTAATACTTACCCATAATCATGCTAATATGTCCAATTAAATCCTATTTATCTTTATACTAATTTCCACCTAAAATCCACCGATAATTATGGTACTAGCAAGCCCATATAAGGCCCATTAGTGCCCTTTTTCCCAATTTAAATGGGAAAACATGGATTTTCTAGGCCAAAGTTTGTATTATTATCTCTAGGTCCTTCGGAAAATTATCTAGACATGCTTAATATTTTAATAAAATATTAAGAGAATTTTCCGGGTCGTTACAAGCATTGCTTTCTTTGTTAATTGATTTTGTCTATTATTGCTTTTGTGCTTTAGTCAACAGTCTTGTAGACAACAATCAAAGAAAAGCTATTCACCCCCCTCTAGCTTAATGCCAAGATCCTAACAGTAGGGTTTTACAGCTCTTGGCCGGGCATTTGCAGCATCGAGGTCATGCCTACTCATCGCGGACGTAGTAGGGTTTTGTAGCTCTAGGTCGGGCATTTGCAGCACTAAGGCCAAGCCTACTCACCACAGAGGTAGCAGGGTTTTCCAGCTCTTGGTCGGGCATTTGCAACACCGAGGCCAAGCCTACTCATCACGGAGATAGTAGGGTTTTGCAGCTCTTGGTCGGGCATTTGCAGCACAGAGACCACGCCTACTCACCGCGGAGGTAGTAGGGTTTTACTTCAGGTAAGGTTTCAGCTATTTTCGAGTAATATTTGGTTTGCTCTTTTATTTATTAAACTTCAAGGCAGTGCAAACAATGAATACAAAAATTAAGCAAACAACTCAACACCTCACCGAATGTGATAAGGGCGGAGATAGTTGGCGTGCCATGACCTCTCTAACCCCTTGCCTTTATCATGTTCCAGATAGTAGCTGCCCCCTGTGAGATTTTTGGTGATGATATAAGGTTTGTCCCACTGAGGTCCAACTTCCCAGGGTCGCCTACTAGTTTGATCCTCTTCCAAACCTTGTCTTCGACTTCAAAGTTGCGAGCGATTACCCGACGATTGTAGGCTTACTACATCCGTTGTCGATATGCTTCCAGCCAAGCTGCTACTTTATCCCGCACCTTCGAAACGAGATCCAGGTTGATCGGCCGCTCTTGACAATTGCCCACTTGTTATAGAGTTGCCGTCGGATGAACTCCTCCCCCACTTCCTCCGGGATTAGAGCCTCCACCCCATACACCAGCTGAAATGGGCTCTGGCCTGTTCCATCTCGTGGAGTGGTACGGTAGGACCACAAGATGCTGGGGAGTTCCTCAACCTAACTGCCTCCGACATGATCTAGCTTTGTCTTAAGTCCACTGAGGATTTCACGGTTAACGACCTCGGCTTGTCCATTTCCCTGCGGGTATACCACTGATGTGAAAGCTTGGCGAATGCCCAACCCCTCGCATCATTCTTTGGGCTTGCGCCCAGAAAAATGCCTTCCATTGTCTGACACTAGCTTGTGGGAAATGCCGTATCTACAAACGATATCCCTCCATAGGATTTTCATCACGGAGGTCTCCGTGATGTGTGCTAAAGGTTCAACTTCTACCCATTTGGAAAAATAGTCGACGAGGACCAGCAGGAACTTCTACTGTGGCCTGATTGGAAAGGGGCCAACAATGCCCATCCCCCACTAATCGAATGGGTAGGACACTATAGAGACTTGCAAGGATTCGGTCGGTCGATGAGTCACATGTTGATATCTCTGGCAGGCCTCAAATCTGGCCACGAACTTGAGAGCGTCGGCTTGAAGAGTGGGCCAAAAGTATCCTGCTAGGATAATTTTCCTAGACAGAGACCTCCCCCCAATGTGACTCCCACAGATGCCCTCATGTACTTCTCGTATCAAGTAGTCGGCTTCTTTTGGTCAGATACATTTGTGGAGGGGTTGAGCAAAGACCCTCCTGTATAGTTGATTGCTGACCAACGTGAACCGAGCTGCCCGACGTAGAAATAGTTGGCCTCCTTGGTTTGTGCTCGGATCATTCCCACTATGGAGGAACTCCACATATGGATCTCTCCAATCGGTTACGGTGGCACCTCCTGCCTCTTCACCAATCTATGCTACCGTCTCTTCTAGAGCACTAGGTTCATCTAGCTGCCAGGTTGAAATGGAGCTAGCCAGTTTGGCTAGCTCGTCGGCCCTGACATTGTCTTCCCTGGAGATCTTCTGTAAGGTAACCTCCATGAAGGAGGTTATCAGCTGCTCATACAGAGCTACATACCTCTGCAAGCGCTCACACCTGACTTCAAAGTTGCCCTTTATTTGTTGTGCCACAAGCTGGGAGTCCGAGTGTACAATGACCTGAGTGGCCCCCATATGATTGGCTGCTTGCAGGCCCGCTAGGATCGCCTCATATTCAGCTTCATTTTTGGTGGCTTTGAAGTGGAGCCGGATGGATAAATGTAACGTGCCCCCCTGAGAAGAGACCATTAACACCCCGACTCCACTGTGTCTGCTGTTGGAAGACCCGTCTATGTAGACCTTCCAGACTTCTTCGGCCTCGGGCTCGGGGACAGTCTCCATCATGAAATCCGAGAGTGCTTATGGCTTGATAGTGGCGCGAGGCTTGTCCTTGATACCATATTCGCTCAATTCCGTAGTCCATTTGATCAACTGACCTGAAGCTTCAGGATTAGTGAGGACTGGGGCGAGTGGGCTATTTGTGAGAACTACGATAGGATGCGCTAAGAAATAAAGTCTTAACCTCCAGGCCATTAAGCCAACTTCTCCATCATAGTGTATCGCGTTTCAGCGTCCTTCAGGAGATGTCCGAAGAAGTATATGAGGTATTGCACTATGCTTTCTTCTCGGACGAGTGTTGAGCCTACCGCTTGTTCCGCTACAGATAAGTAGACAAATAAGGTCTCCCCTTCTACTAGCTTGTAGAGGATGCGGAGCTCGGCGAGATAAGCCTTCAGGTTAGTGAGTGCCTTCTCACACTAGTCATCCCAATCGAACTTGACTGCCTTTCTCAGAATCTTGAAGAATGGTAGGGTCCTATTTGCGGACTTGGAGATGAACCTGGATAGGGCCGTGATTCTACCATTTAGCCGCTGCACTTCCTTGAAGTTGTGAGGGGAAGGCATATCCAGAATAGCCTTTACTTTTTCTGAATTAGCCTCGATCCCCCTCTCCGTCACCATGTATCCCAAGAAACGACCGCTCTTCACCCCAAATAGGCACTTGGCAGGGTTCAACTTCAGCTTGTTGGCCCTTAGGGTAGTGAATGTCTCTTCTAAGTCAGCGATCATGCCCTTTCCCTTGTCAGTCTTGACCAGGATGTCGTCTATGTATACTTCGATGTTTATCCCGATCTGATGCCTGAAGACTTTGTCTATCATCCGCTGGTAGCATTGCGCAATCCGAAAGACATGACATTATAGCAATACGCGACGTCGGTTATCACAAACCTGACTTTCTCCTAGACTTCGAGAGCGAGAGGAACTTGATGGTAGCCTTGATAAGCATCCAACATTGAAATGAACTCACAACCGGCTATAGAGTCTACTAACCGGTCTATTCGAGGTAAGGGGTAACAGTCTTTAGGGCAGGCCTTGTTCAAGTCGTTAAAGTCAATACAAACCCATCATTTACCCCCTGGCTTAGGGGCAAGGACTACATTAGCTAACCAGGCCGGGAATTGGACTTCCCTTACGTGCCCGACCTTTAACAGCTTGTTGACTTCATCCCGGATAGCCTTGTCCTACTCTGGTGCAAAGTGCCTCCGCCTCTGTTTCACTGGTCGGGCTCTAGGGATGACATGCAAGTTATGCATGGCTAGAGCCGGGGGGATCCCTTTGATTTCTTCGACGGCCCAGGCGAAGACATCTCTATGGCTCTACAGACAGTCTATAATATGACTTCTTAGTTCTGGTGCAAGATCAGTGGAGATCCTCGTGACTCCCCCCTCCTGTTGAGGGTGAATCTGGACCTCCTCACTCCCAACCTCCCTCCGTTCTTCTTTAGGTCCTTCATCTTCTCGCGGGTCAGCGAGATCAATTTGTAGGACTTCGGGTTCCGATGCGGTGCCAATCTGACTCCACCATTGTAGCCCCGCCGAGACATCCCCTGGTCTCCTTTGACTTCAGCTACTTAGACACCAACCAAAAATTTGATCTTCTGATGGTAGACAGAGACTACCGCCTGGAATATACTGAGCGCCCTGATAAGTACCATTTTGTTGATTATTTTAATTACTAAAATCCATGTTTGACCCATGTTTTTACTTGCTTAATTGTGATTTTACCCTAGGTTTTATGACTTCCTCTTATTTTGGACTTAATTGCAAAATTGCACATATTTGGATTATTTGGCCACTAAATTTTTGATCTATTTTTGTAGGCATGAAAGGTTCATGGACCTAGGGCATACTGGGTCAAACTTGAGTCGGAAGAGGACCCAGATCGAGTATCAAGTTTCGGATTAATCTGGGTCGTCCGATTCAAAAGCGGCTAGATCTGAGCCATCCGGGACCATCTGAAGCAATCCGAGCTAGGTTAGGGTTGATCAAGCACTATGATCAAGATCTGAAGGTTTCATTCCAATCAGAGCTCAATCAACCGTTGGATCAAGCTCGGAGGGCTCTAGATCGTCCATTCAAAGATTAGGTTGATATGGACCATCCATTGCAAATCTGGAGGATCTGAGCTACCACGAGGTAGATCCTGACCCCTGATCAACATCCTCAAAGTTTGGCTCAAATCAGAGCAAGATCAACTGTTAGATTTCCTCCGATCAATCTGGGTCGTCCATTGCTAGCTACTTTATCAGAAATTCCCAGCGCTTCAGCCTCGTCGCGTCTTCGCCGCAAGTAGTCATTCTCCTTCGTTTGTTCTTCATCTTCTTCAATTTTTTTTCTTCAATCCGAGGCGCGACCCCTCGATCTTCATTAGAACAAGTGCTAGGTCAGTGGGGAGAGCTCGCTGAGACGTTTCCAGCTTGAATTTTGCCCAAAGACAGAGTTTCGTGAGGTTTCAGTAGCTCTGTCATTTGATTTCATCAATCTCAGTTGTGCACCATCTTCATTGCATCCGAGCTAGCTGGAGGGGTTCCCTGGAAGGCTCGGAGCGTTCCCAAGTCATCGTCGCAATCCACCACAGCGAGGTTGAAGAAATCGATTGTTGTTTTCAGTTTGAGCATGGTTTGAATGGATTTGATCACAGAGACGGATTTTCCACTAATTTGCTGAGCTTACGGGTTCGAGGCTCACCCTTGCGTGACGAACAAGGAGTACTTGAGCTAGGAAGGATTGAGGCTTAGTTTAAATTAGGAATTTTCAGTTTTCTTTTAGCTGTAATTTAATTTCTGAAATCTGTTTCATTACTGAATTTTCTATTTCAGCTGCTGTAGTTTACCTTTCGGGTTTGATTCTGCTTAATTAGTGGTTCTAATCTGTTTTTTCATTAGTTAGCTAGCTCATTTAGTTAACACTCCGCTTAATTTCATTTGTTTTGCAGTTTTATGCTTGCGTATCAGTTTGTTTAGCAGCGTATCAACTTTTTTCCGCAATTTCACTTAGTTTCTGAACTCTTTAGTTATTTCGATTTTCAGTTTAGGTCTAGTTTAGTTCTTGATATTAAGACAAAATCCAGGGTGCTAATACATTTCCAAGCTTGCGTGTAGTTAAGTTCTTCTCAGCAGTTGGTTTGAAGCAATTCAGTTTCAGCTTGCAATTACTGTCAATTCTGCATGCCTAGTTTATCGATTGTGAATTTTGGTTAAGTGGATATCAGTCCTTCCTATTCCTCAATGAACATTGGTTTTGCGAACTTGATTTTGTTTACTTTGTGAGTTATGAATTCAGTTGATTCCTAATTTCAATCTTCGGTTTCTGAAATGCTGCAGTGCATCCCTGCAGCCAATTTTCTGCAATTCTGCAGCTGAGTTTTGCATTAGATGTTTGGAGTTCTGCATTCTAGTCATTTGCTGCATTTTTCCTTCCAGTTTCCACAATGTTTTAAATCGATCAGCTATTCTGAATTGCTAGGTTACAGCTTTAGCATTTAGTTCAGCTCTTGGCACAAAAGTAGAAATTTCGGCACAAGTGTTTTCATCTTTGTATCAAGTGACAATTAGCACTGTTTTGTACAAGTTTAGCTCTACATTAGAACTCCTTTGCATTTGAATTCAGTGATTTTGTTTGACCTTGCATCCATTTGTTTCTGCATTCAAATTCTGAAGGTTCGAACTGCAATTCTGCAACTCATGCAGATTTGTTTGTGTCAAGTGATCTGAATTTCTTCCCAAGCATTGGGTTGTGGACTCAGTATAAGATTCTTTTTGGTACATCAGCTTCCTTAATTTGGTATCAAGTTTGTCCAATTGCTCTCACTTGTATCAATGAAATCTTGGCACGATTTTTGTATCCATTTGGTTTTAGATTATTTGCATGTGGTTTGTCTCGCGTTTGATGTTGTTACTTCATTGCTTAGCATTTGTTTTGCCTTTGAAATCAGAATCAGTTTCCCAAATTGATTAAGTGCTTTAGTCGATTCGGTTTCCATTGGTTGAGTTATTACTTGCCATCACATTGTTTGGTTCATTAGTTTGGTTTCCTCCATTTTGATTGCCATTTCATTTCTGAATTGAAAACAACAACCCGATTTTATTTGAGACCCAAAAACATAAACGACACATAAATACAAGCTCGAATCACACAACGTCAACTAGTCCCTAGGAAAAATATGACCTATGGCCCCTTTACTACGTTTTCATATTTTGATTGCAAAAAGGGTTTCCAGCATTTTATTTATTCATATACATTTAAATTTGAGACCCACATTCGTGACAGTCTATTTGAGGGTCATCAAATTTTTGGCGCCGTTGCTGGGGAAAGCAACTAGTTGATTTGTTTGATTTTTGCTTGTGTGCTTCTAGGCATATCATTTGATTCTATTTTCTTGTGTTTTATCTTTTCTATACGGTTGCTGCCATTTTTCTTGGTTGTTTTGTGACAGGACTGCCTGTTCAAAATGTTTTCATCTACTTACCAGCAGCCGTGTCAACAATTTCAACAGCAGAACCAACCTTTCAATCAGCCACTACAGCAATTTCAACCATAATTCCAGAATTTTCAGCACCCAAATGATCAATTTCAGTCAACAAATCAGTTTTTTCAGCCTTTCCAAAATTTTCAACAAAATCAACCAAATTTCCAGCCACAAAATCAGAATGGGCAGCCACAATTCCAGGGTTTTGAGCAACCAATTTAGAAATTCCAGCCCCAATTTCAGCCACCCTATCAACAAAATCAATCATCTTTTCAAGGAATTCAGCAAGGGTACCAAGATAATTTGAATTTCCAACAACCATATCAATTTCCACAGCAATTTTAGCCTTGCAACCAGAATTTCTAGCAACAAAATCAGAGTTTCCAGTCCGTTCCATTTCAGTTTTCACCGCCACAATTTCAACAATTTCAGTAGGATTTTCAACCAAGTCAAAATTTTCAACCAATTCATCCCAACCAATATCAAAATCAGAGTGGATCACAACCTTCACAGCAATATTTTCCACAAAACGATCAGAATTTTCAGCCTCCATTTCAGTGTTTTCAATTTCAGAACCATAATTTTCAGCAATCTCCACCAAATTGTGAACCAAGTTTTCAACAGTTTAATCAGCCTATTCAACCATTTGATCAACCCCCACAGTTTTCATTTCAGAATGCATAGCCTACTCTTGGTCTTCAGCAGCCTTATGTTACATTTCAAGACCAACAAAAGTTCCACACTAACCAAGGAGGCTTTGAGAATCTTGATTGGAGTACGGCTCAACAACAAAGGATGATGGAGATGTGGCAACAAGTCGTACAACAAAAGCAAAGTTTTCAACAACAACAGCAGGACATCGGAGAACACCTTGGAAAATTGATAGATCAATGGAATCAGATAAAAGTCCAAAGATCAGGACAATCAGATGAATCTACAGGTGTAGGGGATTGCACTGAGCCCCAGGAATCACCCATTCCTACTGATGTAGAGGCATTGAAGGAGATTGATAGCAGGGCTTGTGATAGTTTTGAATTCAATTCTGAAACTTTACAGGATCATTCTATACTTTTATCTTGTGATGATTTAGTTCTTAATGATCCTAATTTTTCTAATTTGGTTGATACAGGAATGGTTGAGGGAACATGCATGGGAGATGATTCCATAGGTGTAGGGGACTGCACTAAGCCCCAGGGACCACCACAATTTACTGGTACATTAGAAGATTCAGAGGATGAACCAGAAAGTGTAGGGACTTGCATGGTGGAAGCAAGAACCCAAGGATCACCTGCTTTAGTTGAGTGCCCACCAGAACCTGAACCTGAAGTGGAACAATTACTTGACCAGGAGGAGAACACGGATACATCTACTCTTGTAGAACCTCCAGGTATTTTTCAGCACGATCAGGTTAATACTCCTTCTAATTTTTCTGAAAATTGCATGGAGGTACCTCAAACTGATTTTATTGTTTGTGATATACTTAGGGATGCATCTCTTGTAGAATTTTATTGTGAAAAATCCCTAGAGGTACCTAGTGTTGAAGTTGCTGAATTTGAAGCATGTGGTGATACATATCATGAAAATGCTGAGTGTGAAAAATTTTTAGAAGTGCCTAGAATTGTTGTTGATTATTGTGATGAGTCTTTTGATATATCTTATGCTGAAAATAATTGTGAAAAATTCATTGAGGCACCTAAAATTGATTTTATTGGCTGGGATACATTGCTTGATACATCCTTGATGGAAAATAATTGTGATATTTCTATTGAAGAGCCAAAAATTGATTTCTTTATTTGTGATGAGTTCCTGGATGCAAATTTTTAGGAAATAATTGTGAAAAATTTATTGAGGCACCGAGAATTGATTTTATTGGACATGATACAGTCTTGGATACATTTCATGCAGAGACTGAATTTATTTCATCTCTTTCTGACCCTGAACGCTTGAGAGAGGTATTACATTGTTTTGCAGGGTCTAGAAGACTTTTGGAGTGGGTGCTCCAACTGAACAGGCTCCAACCTCCTGGAAGAACTTTCAAAAGGCATCAAGAAGGAGGAGTTGATTTTACTCTAATTCAAAGCACTCCACCTCTGACATGGATCTTGTACTTAAATCGCCTGCGGCCACCGGAGCAAATTTTTGTAAAGTTCAAGTGTGGGGGAGTCCTAATTCTCTCAGCCACCCACACGCCTCCACTACCACGATGGAGGCTACTTCTGGATAGACTCCGACCGCCAGAGATAAAAGGGAGTTTGATCTTTCTTGACTTTTCCTTTATTGCATGTTTTCACTTTTAAAATGAGTTCTTGCTAATAAATACGTGAGTAGAGTAACATGAATAAAAGTCATTGTAAATACCTTGTTATTTCTTTTGTTACTTTTTCTTGCATGACTAGGAATAAATGTATCCCTTTAGGTTATCTCCATAGCATTTTAGAGTCTTTTGAAAATAAATTAAATTTGGTTGTTAAAACTTAGGGTTTGAACTCATGGATGAAATCATGGATGCTTGAGTACTACTTTGCTTTAGACTCTTAATTGAGGGCGTGAGATGAATTATTTTTGCCTAGTGAGAATTAGCCTTATATTTGTGACACACGTATGTTATTGTACTCTAGAACTTGCTTAGGTTCTTTCAAAGTCATATTTCAATGATTGGATCACATCTATAGAGGCTAATCACTTTGTTTACCTTTCCATATCAATTTTGGCAAAAATCATGTCTATTCTATTTGTCTTTCTTTATTCCTACTCTTAACCCCATTTTTTCTATGGATTTGCTTGCTTGGGATGTTTTCTTGATGCTACTTTGCCTGAGACGGACAAAGATTTAAGTGTGAGGGAGTGACTAGTGTTTTGGTATCGAAGAGGCATTTTATGTCAAGAAAATTTTTTGTGCCAAGCTCAATTCGGTTGAAGAAGAAGAATTTTTTGTGCCAAAGTCCAAGTGGCACGTAAATATGTAATTGAAGCCAAATTTCGGAAGAAGTCAAGCAATAAGTTGAAGATCTAAACAAGGTTGTGCCATTGAAGGAATAAATTTTTGGATAGCATGTTTTGGTCGGAATGCTATGGACTTGCAGCTGCTCTTTGCTTAGAAATCAAACACATCTTGCTAAATGGTTTGTGAGCTGGACAGATCTGAAAACAAGCTGGAAAAATCTGTGCCACTGCAAAAGAAAGTTTTGTGCAGCTGAAAAAGAAACAAGTCCAATTGGAATGCTTCCTTGCAAGTAGTTTGTATCAACTTGGAGCTGAATTTGATTTTTCAAGGCTGTAAATCAAGGAATGAAGCACATGAATGAAGTGAAAGGAAAGGAAATGCAAGAAATGTGCTGATCAAAATGCAGTGAAGACATTTTTGAAATTGCAGTGAAGCTTAAGCAGGAATTCTGAGCTGGAAAATCTGAAGTTTAAGCAGGAATTCTGAGCTGATCAAGAAAAACTAAATCTGAAAACCCGGCTAGAAGATGAACTGCAGCTGTATAGAATTAAGAGTGGATCAAAAGCATTGCAAGAAGGAAAAGAAAATTCTGAAATGTTTGTGCCAAAGAGAGTAGCTATTCATTTAAAGCTCACGGCAAGGGCTGAGTTGAAGCTGATATCTGATAGGAATTTGAGCACATAAGGCCTGAAATGCAGCTGTATAATCTAAAGACAAGCTGAATTGAAGTGGAATATAAGCTGAGAATCTGAAAAATTCTGTGCCAAGGAAACATCAATGAGCTGAAAAACTGCACTACATTGCATTATGAGCATGTAATCTGCCAAGTGTTGAATTTGGAGCTACTGAAATTAAACAAACTGATCTGAATTGAAAGCAATGCAAGAATTGCTGACCAGAGATCAAAATTGCTGAAAAGGGCAGCAGAGTTATGCTTGTGTAGTGGCCGGAAATTGACTTGCTATTCAACTATTTTCGAGTGGAACCCTTAAACTTTCCACTATCAATTGATGCAAGTACTATTGATGTTAATTGTTGGAGAAATCAGATTCTTGATTCTGAAGGTGATGCCGTGAGCTGAAATCTGAAACAGAAAAAAATTTTGATGATAAAGAGGTGTGCCAACTTGAAGGTGAAGTGTAAAAAAAAGAGTTGTTTGGTGAGGGTTCAAAGTGGAGCATCTAATTCCCTAAGTGTTGCTTGATTTCTCAAGTTTTTATGATCTGCAGTGCTCAAATTGAAGATTGAGAGGAAAAAAAAAGAAAGAAAAACAGTTCGAAAAAAATCAGAAAAGAAGAAGGAAAAGAGAATGAGGCAAAAGTGGCAGACAAATGAAGACTTGGAACTATAAAATCATTGAAGTTTCTCTCATCCGAATCAAAAGCTTTGCTCCACTACATTATGACTTTACTAGAGAGAAAGGAAAAGAAAAAAAATCAGAAAAGAAGAGGGAATAAAACAAGTTGGCACGCAATAGACATGAATTGACACATTGAGAACAAAGGGAGTTTTCTTCATCCAAATGGAAAGCATTATCCAAGTTTTACTCTATCACACTTTTGATTTCACTAGAGGACTGACAAGAGGGGCAAAGCACATTGGAAACATACTTGAGCATTCAAGTCTCCCACTTTATCAATTTTTCCATTTTCTTAATTTTTACTCAATTTCTTGCCATTTTCCATGCTTTCATTTGTTTTTGTAGATGTTGATCCTAATCATGAATAATGGTGGAGAGTAGATAGCAAGCAATCCTATGGTAGTGCAAGAAGCATGTGTGTTTGAGTGAGCTCCACTTCCATCATCAACTTAGAACTTAAGGAGAGAGCCACCAAAATTTTTCTTGAAAAGCTAGTGAGTTAAATTCATCTCAATGAATCATGATGGATGAAAAGGCTATGTTGTTGATTTAAGGACAAGATACTAATCCATAGAGTTTAGATTTTTGAGAAATGACGACCCTAGGTAATTTCTTTTCATTTGCTTCTAATTATGCTTAAGAAATCTAGGGGATACATACTTATTGGTTTCGCGAGACGCTCAAGCTTAAGTGTGGGGGAGTTGATAAGTACCATTTTGTTGATTATTTTAATTGCTAAAATCCATGTTTGACCCATGTTTTTACTTGCTTAATTGTGATTTTACCCTACGTTTTATGACTTCCTCTTATTTTGGACTTAATTGCAAAATTGCACATATTTGGATTATTTGGCCACTAAATTTTTGATCTATTTTTGTAGGCATGAAAGGTTCTTGGACCTAGGGCATACTGGGTCAAACTTGAGTCGGAAGAGGACCCAGATCGAGTATCAAGTTTCGGATTAATCTGGGCCGTTCGATTCAAAAGCGGCTAGATCTGAGCCATCTGGGACCATCTGAAGCAATCCGAGCTAGGGCTAGGGTTGATCAAGCACTCTGATCAAGATTTCAAGGTTTCATTCCAATCAGAGCTCAATCAACCGTTGGATCAAGCTCGGAGGGCTCTAGATCGTCCATTCAAAGATTAGGTTGATATGGACCATCCATTGCAAATCTGGAGGATCTGAGCTACCACGAGGTAGATCCTGACCCCTGATCAACATCCTCAAAGTTTGGCTCAAATCAGAGCAAGATCAACTGTTAGATTTCCTCCGATCAATCTGGGTCGTCCATTGCTAGCTACTTAATCAGAAATTCCCAGCGCTTCAGCCTCGTCGCGTCTTCGCCGCAAGTAGTCATTCTCCTTCGTTTGTTCTTCATCTTCTTCAATTTTTTTTCTTCAATCTGAGGCGCGACCCCTCGATCTTCATTAGAACAAGTGCTAGGTCAGTGGGGAGAGCTCGCTGAGACGTTTCCAGCTTGAATTTTGCCCAAAGACAGAGTTTCGTGAGGTTTCAGTAGCTCTGTCATTTGATTTCATCAATCTCAGTTGTGCACCATCTTCATTGCATCCGAGCTAGCTGGAGGGGTTCCCTGGAAGGCTCGGAGCGTTCCCAAGTCATCGTCGCAATCCACCACAGCGAGGTTGAAGAAATCGATTGTTGTTTTCAGTTTGAGCATGGTTTGAATGGATTTGATCGCAGAGACGGATTTTCCACTAATTTGCTGAGCTTACGGGTTCGAGGCTCACCCTTGCGTGACGAACAAGGAGTACTTGAGCTAGGAAGGATTGAGGCTTAGTTTAAATTAGGAATTTTCAGTTTTCTTTTAGCTGTAATTTAATTTCTGAAATCTGTTTCATTACTGAATTTTCTATTTTAGCTGCTGTAGTTTACCTTTCGGGTTTGATTCTGCTTAATTAGTGGTTCTAATCTATTTTTTCATTAGTTAGCTAGCTCATTTAGTTAACACTCCGCTTAATTTCATTTGTTTTGCAGTTTTATGCTTGCGTATCAGTTTGTTTAGCAGCGTATCAACTTTTTTCCGCAATTTCACTTAGTTTCTGAACTCTTTAGTTATTTCGGTTTTCAGTTTAGGTCTAGTTTAGTTCTTGAGATTAGGACAAAATCCAGGGTGCTAATACATTTCCAAGCTTGCGTGTAGTTAAGTTCTTCTCAGCAGTTGGTTTGAAGCAATTCAGTTTCAGCTTGCAATTACTGTCATTTCTGCATGCCTAGTTTATCGATTGTGAATTTTGGTTAAGTGGATATCAGTCCTTCCTATTCCTCAATGAACATTGGTTTTGCGAACTTGATTTTGTTTACTTTGTGAGTTATGAATTCAGTTGATTCCTAATTTCAATCTTCGGTTTCTGAAATGCTGCAGTGCATCCCTGCAGCCAATTTTCTGCAATTCTGCAGCTGAGTTTTGCATTAGATGTTTGGAGTTCTGCATTCTAGTCATTTGCTGCATTTTTCCTTCCAGTTTCCGCAATGTTTTAAATCGATCAGCTATTCTGAATTGCTAGGTTACAGCTTTAGCATTTAGTTCAGCTCTTGGCACAAAAGTAGAAATTTCGGCACAAGTGTTTTCATCTTTGTATCTAGTGACAATTGGCACTGTTTTGTACAAGTTTAGCTCTACATTAGAACTCCTTTGCATTTGAATTCAGTGATTTTGTTTGACCTTGCATCCATTTGTTTCTGCATTCGAATTCTGAAGGTTCGAACTGCAATTCTGCAACTCATGCAGATTTGTTTGTGTCAAGTGATCTGAATTTCTTCCCAAGCATTGGGTTGTGCACTTAGTATAAGATTCTTTTTGGTACATCAGCTTCCTTAATTTGGTATCAAGTTTGTCCAATTGCTCTCACTTGTATCAATGAAATCTTGGCACGGTTTTTGTATCCATTTGGTTTTAGATTATTTGCATGTGGTTTGTCTCGCGTTTGATGTTGTTGCTTCATTGCTTAGCATTTGTTTTGCCTTTAAAATCAGAATCAGTTTCCCAAATTGATTAAATGCTTTAGTCGATTCGGTTTCCATTGGTTGAGTTATTACTTGTCATCACATTGTTTGGTTCATTAGTTTGGTTTCCTCCATTTTGATTGCCATTTCATTTCTGAATTGAAAACAACAACCCGATTTTATATGAGACCCAAAAACATAAACGACACATAAATACAAGCTCGAATCACACAACGTCAACTAGTCCCTAGGAAAAATACGACCTATGGCCCCTTTACTACGTTTTCATATTTTGATTGCAAAAAGAGTTTCCAGCATTTTATTTATTCATATACATTTAAATTTGAGACCCACATTCGTGACAGTCTATTTGAGGGTCATCACGCCCGGCGCCCCAAGATGACATTGTAGGACTAGGGAGCATCCAAGACCAGGAAGGGAGTCCTAGTTCTCTATAGAGTGTCTCCGCCCAACGACAATGATAGAGTAATTTGTCCTATCGGTTGTACTCGGTATCCGGCAAAACCGAAGGGCGGGGTTGAAACTGGAAGCAGTTCATTTTCGTCAATCTACATCTGATCCAGAGCAGCCTTGTACTGGATGTTCACTGAACTATCTGTATCCACGAAGACATGCTCAACTTTGTAATTTGTGATACACGCAAGAATTACCAGGGCATCCTCGTGGGGGTCTTCTGTGTCCTCCAGATCTTCTGGGTTGAAGGAGATTAGGGGGGTAGTTCCCCAATCGCTAAGTGCGAGCCTTCCTCACACGGTTGGGGTCCCCTCCAGTAGGACCTCCGGGGAGCATTTGGATCTCCTCTTGCCCATAAGCTCCCCCCCCCCCCCCCCCCCCCCCCCCCCCCCCCCCCGCGTCGCCGCCGCCATGAAGTGGTGGGCTCCATTTGTTTCTGTTGGAGCACCCCTTTGATGGTGCTGGCCACCAAGCAATCTAGCTCCTCTTTCGTCAGGACGATGGATTGTCCCACCAGCTCTGCCATCAGTGCTCCTTCTTGTGTTTTACTGGTATTCCCATAGACAATGACAAACTTATTACAAAAGGAATCGTCATCGACGGCCAATCACCAGGGTTCACCCCACGTGGATGCTGACGCTAGAGGAAGAACTCTCACACTGCGAGATTAACACGAGCGTTAATGGAAACACACCGAAGGTTATCCGGCTGAGCCCACTTCGATGCTCAAGTCAGTGCCTCAGTATAGGAGATGGAAGAAAGCAAGGAGAAGATGCTTAAGTTAGAGAGTGCGTAACCCCTTTACCGGAGGAGTTGGAGTACCTTTTATACTTGAGGCGGCATTCATATGTGTCTCCACGATCTTCGCCATGTCCCCTTGATCTTTGATTACTGGATAACCCTTGTAATGACTGTCGCTGCCATGAAATCTAGACCGTTGCGATAATGAAGGCATTAATGGTCGTGTATTGCGGGTCATGATCATCCCGTGATTATAGGTGATGTTTATCCATAGATCCGAAGAAAGGGGGACCGTTACTTGAGGTCGAGTGCTCCTCGTGCTCCACGACCCCGAGGTGATCTCGGGGTCTTTTGGCCCGGGGGGGGGGGCCTGGGCGCTACCCTCCCAAGGTGATCTCGAGGACCTGACATCCCGAGGTGATCTCGGGCGTGTGTCTTCCCAGGTCAGTCTCCAGAGTATGCTTGCTCGTGGTGTTCTCAGGAACCCTCCTTCGCGAGGGGGCCTCGAGCGCCACGTAAAGTGAGTTGTCCAGTCTCGGTAGGTCTTGCCACTGTTTGTTTCAGGTGCGCATGGGAATCCTGTCCATGTCCCCGGATTAAAATTTTATTAATTAAAACAAATCCGGATGGAGATGAATTACCCAAGCAACCGACTCATCATCGTACTAACCGATTCAAGTGACCGCTTGAACAAACTTGTTGTTTAAGCAATCTAACCCGTCTAATGGTTAGCCATGGAATAGACGATGAATGGATCGTCGGCTTTTGTGTTTATATTCCATGTTAATTAACAACATACAATACTTAATCAAGAACTAAAGAGAACCAAACAAGAAGTATACCTCTTGTTTACCTCGCGATCTTCTATCGTATGTCCTAACCTCTTCTTGAACGTCGTGTGGGTGAAAATCTTCCAAGAAACGGAGTCACCAAGGCACCCTTCTTCTCCTCCTCCACTTGCGCCGAAACCCTAATGGGTCCCTTGGTTGTCGCCGGCCAAAAGGAAGGGAAAAACCTCCTTCTTTTGCTTGCGCCGACTCCAAGAGATGAAGAGGAAGATGATGAAGATGAAGAAGAAGAGAAAGAGCTCTTCTTCCTCACAAAACCCTAGTCTAAACCTCCTCCTTCCTCTTCTTTGTTCTGCCAGCCAAAAGAAAGAAGAAGGCTTCTTTCATAGCCATCGACGCCCCTCCTTGCCCGGTGATGCCGCACGCCCAAAGTGGATGAAGAGAAGAGAAGAAGAGATGAAGAAGAAAAGGTCCTTTCCTTCTTCCTGTTAGTGCAGACAACACCCAAGTCGAACCTTGATTTTGATAATGGCAAAGGGTTCAAAAGTTAAGTATTATTTGTGATCTAATATGTTACTTGAGTGTGCAGATTGATGTCCTAGCGAAGGACTGCTAGGCACCTAGCGAAGGACTGCTAGGCATCGAAACCCTAAGACCTGGCGAAGGATGGCTGGGCACCTAGCAAAGGGTTGCTAGGAGTCTAAGACCTAGCGAAGGACTGCTAGGCACTAGGCGAAGGACTGCTTGGTAACGAAGACCTAGCGAAGGACTGCTAGGCACCAGACGAAGGACTGCTTGGTAACGAAGACCTGGCGAAGGATTGCTAGGCACCAGGCGAAGGACTGCTTGGTAACGAAGACCTGGCAAAGGACTGCTGGGCAAAAGTCCAACCGGAGGAGCCAGTTGGCAACAGGTAAATTCTCCTGAGAGGAGTAGGTGAGGACACGTTCCCCGTCGAGGGAACAATAGGTGTCAATTCGACCTAGGGTTGCATTTAGGAGACCCAATGTCAGAACCAAGACAGCTACGGCTGTAAAATTCACTAACATTCTTGTTTTGTTTTGTTTGGTACTAACCCTGGATGCAGGACCGAAGGAATGAGTTTCTATAGCTCAGAACGCCCCAAAGGAGAGGGGCAGCAGCTGGGTCGGGCGCCCGCGACCGCCCGGGAGGTCCCGGGCGCCCAAGGTCAAAGCCAAACATGATTTGAGCATGAAAACGCTTCGGAAGCTCACTGGGCCAAGCGCCCCCAAGCTGCCGGGTGCCCCCATGGTCCCGGGCACCCCGGATGCCTCGGGCGCCCTGGGTCCAAGCCAACGAAGCAATTGGATTGAAGTTAGCCGAGAAGCCAGCAAGACCAAGTCAAGCAAGGCACCCTCTGTGTCCCAGGCACCCCCGTCAAACCTCGAGCCAAATCTTGGAGGGATAAGGGCTGACCGAGTTCTGGATGAAGGTTTGCGGATCGAGAGACACGTGGAGGGCACCCCCAATGTCCCGGGCGCCCCCAGGTGCACTATAAAAGGGGCTCGACCCCCAAGGCTTCCAAACACATTTTTTCAACGCCTCAATACTCTTCACTCAAGCGCTCTGCTCCGGAAATTTCTGATCTCAAGGTCCTAGCGCCGACGACGACCCTACACACCTAAGAACGATCCACATCGGGCGTCGATAACGAAGAGTTAGATTTTTATTTTTACTGCAATACTACTGTACAACTTTCTGTAAAACTTTGCGCATTATAGAATTGCCCGCAGTAAACGGTCAAGGACCGTGAGCCTTGGAGTAGGAGCCGACCGCGACTCCGAACCAAGTAAAAAACCTTGTGTTCGCGTTTGTTGTTTTAATTTCCACTGTGTATTCTCTATCTTATAATCCGAAACGATTTTACGATATTCACCCCCCCTCTATCGTGGTCTATCGATCCAACAAGTGGTATTAGGGCGGGGAAGCTCAAATTTGGTGCAACCACGAATTTGAGAGTTTTTTTTTTGGATTTTTTTCTTCGTTTTTTAATCGAATTTGTTTCTTTAATCGAGGTTGGTGCAACACCACTCGATAAAATTTTCTTTTCTCTTCCCGCACTGCTAATCCAAGACCAAGTCTTGGGACGTTTTTTTTTTCCTCTCTTTCTTTTCAGTAATTCCTAAATGGCCATGCAAGAGGGCTTTAGTACAGCCAGACCACCACTCTTTAGTGGGGAAGATTTCTTCTACTGGAAGAGTAGGATGGAAGTCCACCTGAAAACTCAGGTGGACATGTGGATAATAATCCAGTCTGGTCTGGACATCCCTAAAAATGCTGACGGAGTGCCACAATCCAACACCGAATGGGATACCGCCCTAAAAAGGAAAATTGAAGTCGATGCCAAAGCGACTCAAACACTTCAATGCGACCTAACCAAAGAGGAGCTGAACCGGGTAGGTCCATTCAACAGTGCAAAGGAACTCTGGGGTAAGCTAATTGAGTTGCACGAAGGAACCTCCGACACCCGAATCAGCAAAAGGGACCTTCTACTGAACAAGCTGTATACCATCAAGATGAACGACAGCGAATCTGCAGCTCAGCTCCATGCCAGAATTCAGGAGCTGATGAACGGTCTACACACCATCGGTCACAAGGTAGAGAACCGTGACCTGATCAGGTATGCTCTTAACGCCTTCCCTAGAAATACTTTGTGGGCATCTATGGTAGATGCGTACAAAGTTTCAAGGGATTTGTCTAAAATTAAACTAGATGAATTATTTTCAGAACTCGAATTACATGAACAGACTAACTGCAATCTGGCCGAGAAAGGCATTGCTTTTGTTGCAGGTAAAACTGGAAAGATGACCAAGAAGAAACCTCAACCTGCACCCGAGTCTGATTCATACTCAGACTCAAACTCAGAAGAAAGCGAAGGAGATCGACCTAAGCTGGTTTGGCTAGCTCGGGACTACTACAAAGAACTAAAAAACCAGACCAACAGAAGGAAAGTCAGCCGAAGAAAGGAAGAACCAGCTGAACCTTCAAATGAGAAGAACAAACCAAATGTGACCTGTTACGAGTGCAAAAAGAAGGGTCACTACAAAACGGAATGCCCCGATTTGAAGGAAACAAAAAAGTCAAGAAAGAAGAAGGCCCTTCAGGCAACGTGGGACGAATCCTCGTCCGAAGAAGAGGAAGAGGCCCCACAATCAAACCTGCTCGCTCTGACGACCTCAGAAGAAATCAAAATCGAATCAGAATCGGAGTCGGAAGACGGAAAGCTCACATTTTCAGAGGATGGCGAAATCACTGTAAGTGGGTTTTCTAAAAGTCAATTATACGAATTAATTGCGTATCTTTCTCGCGACTTGGCGAAAGCCAAAATCCGAGTCAAGTCCCTCCGACAGGAAGTAAAACTCCTTAAAGAGGGAGCTGACTCTGGATCCTTAACTGAGAAGGTTCAAGAAGGAACCTCTACTCAAGTTGAAAAACTTGAGAAAGAGAACTCCTCCTTGAAAACTCAAGTCAAGGACCTTAGAGCAGCCTTAGAACGGTTCACTTCTGGTTCCAAGGGTCTTGACATGATCCTTGGAAAATAGAAGTCGGTTCTAAATCGATCCGGGTTAGGCTATCAAACCAAGTCTAGACAAAGATCATACTATGCTGTACTGAATCAGTCTAGACCTAAAATTCAGGCATGGGTACCCAAACTGTGCCTGAACAAACAAACTGGATCAAATCAGTATTGGATCCCCAAGGACAAGATTCACATATTGCCAAACCATTATCATGGCTTTAGTCCAGGGGGAGCCAAATTAAAAATAATTTTCATAGTTAGATAAATTTCTATTTTTGTTTTAAATTGCATGAATGCTTGTTTATTTATTTTCTACAATTCATCATGCTTAGATTTAGGACTGGTTAGATTAAGGATTGAACCAATTAACTGAGATTTGAACAACCTAGTATTGGGTGGCGGTGAGATGATAGTACGTTAGGGAAGCCTCTTCTAATAAGATCAAGTATACACTACTTGGTCTCTTTAGACTGGTGAAACAAGCCGAAACTACCGATCCAAGACCCAAACTAGTTAGACCAGAATTTTTCAAAAAGTAATTTTGAAAATGAAATTTCATTAAAAGGCTTTATCAAGGAAAGGGTTGATGATCCAATAAGGTTAAGACCAAAGAAGGCCTAGTGCATCGCCAAGACCTGGAAGCCAATTTTTGAAATTCAAATTATTCTTTGTCAAATTCAAATCTAACACAAATTTTCAGTCAATTGTAGATTCAAATACTCTTTTTCAAAATAAATTCAAAACAATTGTTTTCAAAATTAATTTAACTTTTTCAAAATAAATCATGAATTTTCAAAATAATTATATCTATCCAAAACCTGTCTCACAAAAACCCTTAAGGCTAACGTGATTGACAACTCTAGATTGGGTGAGACAGACTAGGTTGTGAAAATCAATTTAGGCTATTCCTGATTCTAATTGGATCCAAATCAACAAAACTCTTTATGTGTAGGAACATAAAGATTTGGACCAATGGATGTTGGATAGCGGGTGATCCAGACACATGACTGGGGATAAATTGAAATTCACCAAACTCAAATTCAAAAACCTAGGCTCAGTAGCATTTGGCAACAATGCTACACTCAAGGTGATTGGGTCAGGTAACATTGAACTAAAATCTGACTTTGTTATTAAGAAGGTTCTTTTGGTTGAAGATTTTAAATTTAACTTGCTTAGCATAAGTCAATTGTGTGATACTGGTTATGTAATTACCTTTACCAACTCTAACTGTCTGATTAGAAACTTGCAAAACTCTGAAATCATGCTTAAGGGTACTAGAAAAAATAATGTTTACACGATAAACCTACCACTAGTACCTAAATGCATGTTAACTCAGTTAGAACAATCAAACCTCTGGCATAGGAGATTAGGTCACACTAATTTGAGAATAATTTCAAAAATCACCCAACTCGGCCTAATTAAAGGTATCCCTAAAATTAAGAACCATGAAAACTTAATATGTAAATCATGTAATCAAGGTAAACAAACCAGGTCTAATCACAAACTAATTCAGTTTGATCTAACTTAAACCACACTTGAGCTCCTGCACCTTGACCTATTTGACTCACATGGAGCCAAGTCACTAAACGGAAACCGGTACTGCTTAGTAATAGTTGATGATTACTCTAGGTTTACCTGGGTTAGGTTTCTAAAAACCAAAGATGAAATCCTAAACCTATTCAATGATTTTTGTAAGTTAATTGAAAATCAAAACGATACCAAAATCAAAAAACTTAGGAGTGACCACGGGGGAGAGTTTGAAAATCAACAATTCGAGGAGTTTTGTAAGGTAAATGGGTATATACATGAATTTTCGTGTCCTAGAACCCCCCAGCAAAATGGGATAGTTGAAAGGAAAAATAGAACCCTACAGGAAGCCGCTAGGGCTATGCTCAATGAATTCAACCTAGCTAACCAATATTGGGCAGAAGCAATTAGTACGGCTTGTTACATCCAAAATAGGGTACTAATTAACAAACGACACAATAAAACACCATATGAATTATACTACCATAGACTTCCAGACCTACATTACCTAAAGGTCTTTGGGTGCAAAGTCCATATCCTAAACACCAAGGCCTATCTAGGTAAATTCCAGTCTAAGTCAACCCCAGGCATCTTCTTAGGTTATTCAACAACAAGTAGAGCCTATAGGGTTTACAATAAACAAACTAAGAAAATTGAAGAAACAATAAATCTGATATTTGATGAAGAAATTAACTCAAAATTTGATAATCCAGATCTAAATTCATCAAATACTGATCAAGAAGAAAATGTAGATACTACTGAACCTTTAATTGAACCCCTAAATGAACTAAATATTGAACAAACCATTGAGACAATTGAACCAACAATTAAACCAACCCAAGTAGTTGAACCAATCACTGAACCAAACCGACCAACCGGACCTGAGGCTGAACCAAGTTCCAGAAAAACTAAGAAACCCAGACTCAGTCATCCAACTGATCAGATTGTGAGTGATCCAACCTTAGGAGTCAGAACTAGGTCCGCTTATAAGAACCTTAGTCAAATTGCAATGATTTCAAAAGTTGAACCTAAGACCATAGATGAACCCCTACCTGATCCTGATTGGATCATAGCAATGCAAGAAGAGTTAGCCCAGTTTGAGAGGAACCAAGTCTGGGAACTAGTACCTAAACCTGAGGGCAAATCCATTATTGATACTAAGTGGGTTTTTAGGAACAGGCTAAATAATCAAGGAGAAATAGTAAGAAACAAAGCCCGCTTAGTAGCAAAAGGGTTCAGTCAAGTAGAAGGGTTAGATTATGACGAAACCTATGCCCCAGTAGCTAGACTTGAGTCCATTAGGATGTTGTTAGCCTTTGCATCCCATAAAGGATTTAAACTCTATCAAATAGATGTAAAGTCAGCTTTTCTAAATGGATTTATTAAGGAAGAAGTTTATGTAGGACAACCTCCTGGTTTTGAGGACTTAGCAAGACCTGACCACGTTTACAAACTCACTAAAGCACTTTATGGACTAAAACAAGCACCTAGGGCCTGGTATGAACGCTTATCAACCTACCTAATTTCTAAAGAATTTAAACAAGGACAAATTGACTCAACCCTATTTATTAAGAGCTTAGGAAAGGAAATCTTTATTGCCCAAATCTACGTTGATGGCATAATCTTTGGGTCCACCAACTCGAATTTCCTAAAAGAATTTGTTAAAATAATGGAAAATGAATTTGAAATGAGCTTAGTTAATGAGCTCAATTTCTTTCTAAGGTTACAAATTAAACAAACTAGGGATGGAAACTATGCCCATCAATCTAAATATGCTAAGAAGTTAATAAAGAAATTCAAGATGGACAACTCCAAAAGCATAAATACCCCATGGCCACAAATGTAAAAATTGATAGTGACCCTGATGGTAAACCAGTAGACCTTAAACTCTATAGAAGTATAATTGGAAGTCTACTATACCTTACAGCCAGCAGACCGGATATCCTTTTTGCCGTAGGAATGTGTGCTAGATACCAAACATGTGCTAAGGAAACACACTTAGCAGCCCTAAAAAGAATACTAAGATATGTTAAGGGCACCCTAAATGTAGAGATTTGGTATCCTAGGACCTCAACCTTTGACTTGTCAGGATACTTGGATTCTGATTACGCTGGATGTAAATTAGATAAAAAGAGCACAAGTGGAAGCTGCCAACTATTAGGAAATAGTCTAGTAAGTTGGTGCAGCAGAAAACAACACTGTGTAGCTCTATCCATAACTGAAGCTGAGTATGTAGCTTTAGGAGAGTGTGTAGCATAGCTCTTATGGATGATGCACACTCTCAAAGACTTCCAGCTTAACTACACTCAAACTCAGGTCTACATTGATAATATAAGCTCAATTAACCTAACTAAGAATCCAATCCAACACTCCAGAACTAAACACATAGAAGTCAAGCACCACTTTGTAAGAGATCACGTAGCCAGGGGTGAGATAATCCTTAAGCATGTTGACTCTAAATCTAACTTAGCTGACATATTCACCAATCCCCTACCTGAGTCTAAGTTCAGCTCACTAAGAAGGCAGTTAGGGTTATGTTTGGTAAAATAGGCTTACTCTACTCTTATGTTTTTTTAAATTGCTTTACTTGATTTTAAAATCAGTTTTTACTTAGTTTGAAAAATCTTTTTGCAATTTTAAAAATCATTTTTCAAATTAGTTTTTCTTAAGAAAAATTACCCCTTCAAAACTAGGGCTTTTTTCGCAAATGGAATTAGCTTAGGCCCTAACCCTAGAACTGCATGCACTTATAGATCTAGAAGCCAACATCTCACAAGCACCTTAGGGTACTTTTGACTGATAACCTAGAATGGGTTGAGATGCTTAGGTCTTTGCCTTAATTCAAGATACATTAAGTTAGTGCATCTGCAGTAATTGGGGCACTAAATACAAATTAAACAGTAATCAGGTTAAGCGTCAAGCTTAGAAAATCTAACTTGAACAGAACACTTAACTTGACTAACCCCAGCGAAAACTACTGTCTATAACAGTTAGTAAGTAGCTAATTGCGTTAGACAGGACCCGAGCGAGATAATTCAAATTGATTTGGTCCATGTTTATACCTTGAATTGGTTCAGTACATCACATTATTCTTTTGTTATATTCTAATGCAATTTTTTTTGCTATTTTGCTTTGTTTTTTGATATATGGCAAAGGGGGAGAGATTGAAAAGGAGAGAAGATTTGAAAATTAAATTTTTTTTTCAAAATTTAAAATTTCAAAACTTTATCCTTTCATCAAAAAGTACTTAATCTAAGTTGCCTTCAAAACTATTTTCTTTCAAAACTGTCTTTAAGCACTTAATTTAAAATTTCAAAACTTTATCCTTCCTTCAAAAAGTACTTAATCTAAGTTGCCTTCAAAACTGTTCTTTTTCAAAACTCTCTTTAAGTACTTGACCAAAGCTATTTTCAAAAGTTTTCTAAGTACTTAAACTTAAGCTATGTTCAAAACTTTTTCTAAGTACTTATCTTAAATAGAAAAGTTTCTAAGAAAAAAGTTTCTAAAATACTAAAGAGATTGAAATTTTTTTAAATATTCCTTTAGTAATAAAAAAAACTTCAGAAGATGTTTAGAAAATTTTCTACTAAGCTATTGACTTGAAAACTTTTTCAAGTAAAAATTTTCCAAGTGCCCAGCCAAAATTTTTTGTTGAAAAATGTTTTCTAAAACATCTTTTGAAAAAATATTCTAAGTATTGAAAAATCAATTCCATTTTTAGACCTAGAAATTTTCAAACCCCACGAACCTTTGAAAAACCTACGGGGAGATTCCTTCCAGGGGGAGGAAACTAAACCGATATTTCACCTGTTTGTTATTAACATAACTTTTTGAACTGGGTTGCCATAAATCAAAAAGGGGGAGATTGTTGGTGCAGACAACACCCAAGTCGAACCTTGGTTTTGATAATGGAAAAGGGTTCAAAAGTTAAGTATTATTTGTGATCTAATATGTTACTTGAGTGTGCAGATTAAAGTCCTAGCGAAGGATTGCTAGGCACCTAGCGAAGGACTGCTAGGCATCGAAACCCTAAGACCTGGCAAAAGTCCAACCGGAGGAGCCGGTTGGCAACAGGTAAATTCTCCTGAGAGGAGTAGGTGAGGATGCGTTCCCCGTCGAGAGAACACTAGGCGTCGGTTTGACCTAGGGTTCCATTTAGGAGACCCAAAGTCAGAACCAAGACAGCTACGGCTATAAAATTCACTAACATTCTTTCTTTGTTTTGTTTGGTACTAACCCTGGATGCAGGACCGAAGGAATGAGTTTCTGCAGCTCAGAACGCCCCAAAGGAGAGGGGCAGCAGCTGGGTCGGGCGTCCGGGAAGTCCCGGGCGGCCAAGGTCAAAGCCAAACATGATTTGAGGAAGAAAATGCTTCGGAATCTCACTGGGCCAGGCGCCCCCAAGCTCTCGAGCGCCCCTATGGTCCCGGGCACCCCAGATGCCTCAGGCGCCCTGGGTCCAAGCCAACGAAGCAATTGGATTGAAGTTAGCCGAGAAGCCAACAAGACCAAGTCAAGTAGGGTGCCCACTGTGTCCCGGGCGCCCCCGTCAAACCTCGAGCCCAATCCTGGAGGGATAAGGGCTGACCGAGTTCCGGATGAAGGTTTGTGGATCGAGAGACACATGGAGGGCGCCCCCAGCATCCCAGGCGCCCCCAGGTGCACTATAAAAGGGGCTCGACCCCCAAGGCTTCCAAACACATTTTTTCAATGCCTCAATACTCTTCGCTCAAGCGCTCTGCTCCGGAAACTTTTAATCTCAAGGTCCTAGCACCGACGACGACCCTACGCATCGAAGAACGATCCACACCGGGTGTCGGTAATGAAGAGTTAGATTTTTGTTTTTACTGCAATACTATTGTACAACTTTCTGTAAAACTTTGCGCATTATAGAATTGCCCACAGTAAATGGTCAAGGACCGTGGGCCTTGGAGTAGGAGCTGACCGCGACTCCGAACCAAGTAAAAAACCTTGTGTTCGCGTTTGTTATTTTAATTTTCGCTGTGTATTCTCTATCTTATAATCGAAACGGTTTTACGATATTCACCCCCCCTCTATTGTATTCTATCGATCCAACACTTCCTTCTTCCCCTACCGAAACTTCTTCTTCCTCTATGCTTGGCGTCGGCGCAACCCTAGGAGAGAGATTGTGAGAGGGAGAGAAAATAGAGAGAGGCTTAGGGTTAATTGGATCCTTGGTCTCATGACACATGAGGTATATATAGGCTACAATAGGGACCATGAGGAGGAGTTGGGTCTTGGCCTCCTAATGGATCAAACCCGATCCATTAATGATAATCCAATCCACTAAAGGATTATCATTGAACTACCTCACCAACCCCCATAATTAAATATGGGCTCCACCTATTATGTGTATAAATTCTCCCCGTGTTTAAGATCTCGAATGCCGATTAATTAATTAAATTACTGATAATTTAATTAATTAACATCTAACTCCATGAGTAGTACCACTCAACCTTATCATCATGTCGGACCAAGTCTACCTCAGGATTTACATGATGAACATTATGAGCTCCTCAAGGGGATATCATCAATCTGATGCATTAGGACACAGTTTCCTTTTATAATCAATGATACACCATGTAAATAATATTATTTCCCAATTTATCGGGCCTATCAATTTAACAAATATATGTCGCCCATTGGTAAATCAAAGAAATAGATGTTCATATAAATATGATCTTCTATATGACACCACACACCATATTATCTTCAATGTAAATATCCACATATATAATAAATATAAAATGCAAACAATGGTCATGTGATTCTCATTCCAAAATATAGATGTTCATATAAATGCTAGGCTTTTAGTATACATCCCAATAATCTCCCACTTATACTAAAAGACTATGTTGCTATCACAATGCCATACATCTGACTCTCATACCCTCCACATGCCTATCAAATGCTCTCACTGGAAGGGCCTTAGTGAAAGGATCTGCTAGGTTATCCTTTGATGCAATCTTGGCGACAACAACTTCTCCTCGCTTTACGATCTCTCGTATCAGGTGGTACTTACGCTCTATGTGATTACTTGCCTTTTGGGCTCATGGTTCCTTCGAGTTTTGCAATTGCACCACTGTTATTAATATAAATTGTGATAGCTCTAGGCAAACCAGGAATCACATCTAAGTCCATCAAGAAGTTCCTGAGTCATACAACTTCTTTGGCCGCCTCAGAGGCTGCCACATACTCAGCTTCCATGGTGGAGTCCGCCACACATTTCTGCTTGACACTCCTCCATACTATGGCTCTAACTCCTAAAGTAAACATATACCCCGAGGTAGACTTACTTTTATCTGTATCTGATTGGAAGTCAGAATCTGAAGGAGTAATTGATCTGCCTGGTAAACTAGCATATAATTCCTAGTTCTTCTCAGGTTCTTCAATATTTTCTTTACCGCAATCCAATGTCCCTATCCTAGACTACTCTGATATCTGCTAACCATGCTCACGGCATAGCAGATATCCAGCCTCGTACATAACATAGCATACATGAGGCTTCCTACAGCTGAAGCATAAGGAACAACCTTCATCTCCTCTATCTCCTTTGATGTTTTAGGACACATCTCCTTAGATAGAGGTACACCATGCCTAAAAGGTAGAAAACTTTTCTTAGAGTTTTGCAGGCTAAAATGAGCTAGGACAGTGTCTATGTATGAAGCTTGAGATAAGCACAACTGTTAGGATGTATACTAAAAGCCTTGCCTTTTCTGTATGGACATCCGCATTTAGAAAGAGAATCACAACAACATTGATGTATATTTATATTAGTATATGCATAACTATCTGATACTTTGCATTTTAGATAATATGGTGTGTGATGACACACATAAGTTGATGTTATCAGTCCCTTGCAGAGTATAAGTAGAGGCTCACAACTGAGATGGAGTTGGATAAACCATCGGGATGGTTGTAGTGTAATTAGGTGTGATCTATCTTGACCATAGAATTACACTAGTGTGCTTTGTGTGCATTGAGCAGGACCAAAATAGAGGTGATCCAATTTGTACTGACTTTATAATTAGATCAAACCTCGAATTATTATGGAGTACAATCTCTAAATCCCGATATAATAATGGGCATGTGTATTTAGTAATTTATTTCTTTGATTTACCAATGAGCGAGATTTATTCTATTAAATCGATAGGCCCGGTAAGATGAGAAATAATATTAATTACATGGTGTGTCATTGATTATTGACGGAATCCGTGTCCTAGTGAGTCGGGATGATGATGCCCCCTTAATGAGCTCATAAGGTTCATCATGTTAAACCCTCGGATTATTATGGAATATAATATCTAAATCCCGATATAATAATGAGCACGTGTATTTAATATTTTATTTCTTTGATTTACCAATGGGCGAGATTTATTTTGTTAAATCGATAGGCCCGATAAGTAGAGAAATAATATTAATTACATGGTGTGTCGTTGCTTATTGACGGAATCCGTGTCCTGGTGAGTCGGGATGATGATGCCCTCTTGATGAGCTCATAAGGTTCATCATGTTAAACCCTACAGGTGGATTTGATCCAACATGATGAAAGGATGAGTGGTACTAGTCAAGGAGTTAGAAGTTGATTAATTAAAATTGTCAGTAATTTAAATTAATCGATTGGCATACGATATCTTAAACACGGGGAGATGGATGTACTCATAATAGGTGGAGCCCATATGAAAATATGGGGGTGGTGAGGAAGTTCAATGGAGATCCATTAGTGGAATGGATCTTCATTAACGGATTGGATTTGGATTCATTAGTGGGTCAAAACCCAACTCCTCCTCATGGTTCCTATCGTAGCCCTATATATACCGCATTGAATCATGAAATCAAGGGTAATCTAATTAACCATCAAACCAAGGCTTTTCTTTCCTCTCCCTCACTTTCTCTCTCCTAGGGCAGCCGACGAGCAAAAGAGGAAGAGAGACCTCCTCTCTTCCTTATTCTCCCTCTTTTTTCCTAGTTGTTGGCGCAAGGAAGAAGAGAGTTCTTCTCTTCTCTTGGTTGGTTCGATCAAGTGGAGGAGAAGAGGGGCGGTGCCAAAGGAGGCGGCGGCGGGCGTGAACAAGGGAGGAGGCCGGCGGCTTGGAGTTGAAGGAAGAAGGAGTGTTCTTCTTCTTCCTTTCCTACTTCTTCAACTTCCTCTTGCTTCCTCACCTAGATACCTTGTGGCCGAATCTTCCTTGAAGTTGAAAGTGGTCGGCGACACTTGGTTGGAGAGGAAGAAGAGCCGGTGGGTACCCTAGTGACTAGGGTTTGTTGGCGTGTGGAAGAGGGAAGAAGAAGGTAGAATTGGATGACCCTTGGTGACTCCGAATCTTGGTAGATCGTCGCCCACACGACGTCCAAGAGGAAAGGGACATACAGTAGAAGATCGTAAGGTAAAGAGAGGTATATTTCTCTCTCTTGGCTCCTACTTTATGTTCTATCATTTTATGTGGCATGTTAATTAATTATCATGATTGATTAATTGGTTAATTAATGTTTGATAATTAATTATTAGACCCTGATAATAAATATAAAAATCGGTGATCCGCTCGTCATCTTTTCCGTGGTCAATCGGTTAGCCGAATTACAAGGCTCGATATTTGAGATTGGCTAAGCTGTGAAAGTACCCCTGGTTGATTTTGATGTGATCAACCGATTTAAGTTAGGTCATGGTATGTTTAATCCCTCTGCTAAGTGTGCAGGAGCTTAGGTACGGAGGAGGTTGAGCGTATAATGTAGCGGACGAGAAGGATTGTGCGGGAAAGTGAGCCGACAGGCTCAGTACAATACGAGGGACGCAAAAGCTGCGAAAGAGTATGCCGGTGGAGTGAGAAGGGTGTTAGTAATATGAGAGAAGTGTCCTAAGGCAATCGCCTTATAATTGTAATCATTTACTTTAAATGAATATTCACTATTTGAGTATACATGTTCGTATATTTGATTGAGATCTTAAACTCATTTACTGAATGCCCGCAATATAATTCACAGCATGAGAGAATTGTGATGAATTCACAACTAGTGATTATCTCTACATGTGCAATGTGAAGTATTGAAATTGTCCCTAGTTCGATGAATTGATAAATACGGACACTATCAATTCTGTTGAGACTAGCATGAGTTATTCTCTAATCAGCTGATTCTCACTGCTGGTGACATTGGGATGTCCGGAGATAAACATGAATGCTAGTTAAGGGAACTAGTTCATTGGAGCGACTAGCTGTAAAACTTCAATATGGTAATCTACATATAGATATGTCAATGAAGTTCTTACTGCAGCTTAAGTGCGATGTTTCCTTTGACTTGCGGTGTTCAAGTCATCTGGTCATGAAGACTTATACTTTGACATCTTAAACAAGCATCTCCAAGGAGGTGTGGACCCAGGATGATTGGGTATAAGCCGAAGTGCCCGAAGATGTTTGAACAGCCTACAAAGGATTCACCACTCCTTGCGAGGGATGTATACCCAAGGCCTATCGTCGGATTGTTACTCAAAGCCTTTGCCAGAGCATGACATGTTCAGAGTATGAGTCTCTGAAAGACATGAGAGTAATTAGAATCCGTTGGACGAGAAAGACATTACTTGGGCTAGGTGTGACGTAGTCAGCCTAGTGGGGACTGACACACATAGACCGTGTCCTGAACCAAGTGGGTATAAGATGGTGAAGGAATGAGGCACGATTCATTAAAGCTGCTGAAGGGTTTCAGAATTATTTCTGAGGTCAACCGTTGATCTTTCGATTAATTGGGGATCATGATGTACTACTAGGTGCCACTCATGATCGTTTATAATTGGTTAATTATAGACGGCCAACATAAATCGAAAGCCTATTTAGTCACATGCACTACGAGTAATCCGAGGGATTTAAAATGAGTTGAAAATTGATTTTCCGATCAAGAGAGATAAGT